>JAJMFI010000080.1:0-43552 GCA_030574595.1 Ruyongia chambardii
AGTGCCATTTCTCTTGAAGCAGATTGAGAAATACCAGTATAATAAACAATTTCACCTTCCTTGTCCGCTTTAAATTTCTTTATGGCGTATAGTCCGATATTCTTGAATTCTTTTGATTTAGCCTTATACACTCTACCGTATGTACCAGATGCAATGTAACCCAAAATATCATATTTATCCAAAACTGATTTTCTAATTGCATCTCTTCTCATCTTATATGGTAAAAATGTGAATACTGAGCTATTTGCCATGACTGTATGCTGATTTCTAGGATGATAATTTGAAGAAGTACCGGCATTATTGCCTTTCTGCAAATTTGTCTGCTGTTGTTGTTGCTGTTGTTGCTGCTGCTGTTGTGAGATGTTTGCCTGTTGTTGCTGTTGTGAGATGTTTGCCTGTTGTTGCTGTTGTGAGATGTTTGCCTGTTGTTGCTGTTGTGAGATATTTGCTTGTTGTTGATGAAACTGCTGTTGCTGAGACTGATCATGTTGCAACTGCTGTTGTGAGATATTCGTTTGTTGTTGAGACTGATGAACCTGCTGTTGAGCAAGAAAGGCCAACTGTTGTTTCTTTTGTGGAGTAAAGTTCATCTGTCGACTTTGCTGTTTCAATTTCATCAAATATTCTCTTCTTATGCGCTCAGTATTTGCCAGTACTGCCGCCTGTGTAGCTGCATTATTAATAGGTAGCGATGAATCGGAAGAGGATGACGATTGTACCTTATTCTGAGGTTGGTTCTGCCTTGTTTGATCGGGATTATACATGTCCTTCGATATTCCCAGTTAATAGCAGTTTTTATGTGAATATGACGAATATGAGATGCAATATGAGTGAAAAAATAACAATAAATGCAGTTGATGGATGTATTATCTGATTAATTAAGTAATATTGATCGTGTGCTCTCTAGCTTATGATGCTGATCTGTGGGTACTTCGATACTATCAAAGTGACTCGTCCTTGGATTGTTCGTGAATTTGAGAGTAATTTTCAAATATAGTTAAAAAAAACCCAGACACTACATACCAAGACTAAAATGAGCTGTATCACAAATGTGACAATTGAGAAATTGATTAAGGTTTGTAATGGTTGAGGTATGTTATTTATTGATTTCTAGTGATCCACTAGTATTTATTTAGTAAAATGGCTAATATAATCGGTGTAAATCCCACTAATTATTGAAATAGTAAATTAACGCATTTTAAACATATGGTGTAAGAAAAACTATATATCTGGCATAAAACACAGGTTTAATGACAATAGAATTCAGTAATAATCTAGAGCTATTGCACTGATTCAATAATTTACCATATTAGCACTTTTGGTTTACTTTTATGATAGATAGTGGTAAATTGTGAAACATAGTTCGATACAACTTGAATGCAACTTATGACGTAGTTTATGATTTCTCATTAGTTGTCATATGCATGGTATCACGATCCCATTCGATAATTTATTTGAGTAATTAAATTTTTGATTTAATTCATACAGATATCAAATTCAGTCACCAGCTGCAGTCTTTAAGGACGCAATTTCCTTTTTAAGTAAGGCTAGTCTTTTCTCAGCCAGCCCATCGTTCCAATCTTTGATATATCCTGAAGGTAGACCATCAATATTTGAATTCTTCAAAATCATTACACCATGACTTATCACTGCATCTTTAATTAAGATCTTAGAGCCTAGCATCACTGGAATTCCGGTATTCTTTTTATTTGGACCTGATAGAAAGTTCAACTTTTCAGATTCATATGCATAACATAGATTACCAGCTGAATCCTGTAAATGTAATTTAAAGTATATAGACTTATTGCTTGTGAAAATTCCTGGGTTTGCATTTGTATTATATGTATTATTATTACCATTGTTATTATTGTTGTTGTGTTTGTTTTTATTGAAATTCTGATCACCCTCGATGTTAACGTTTCTAATGACACGGCCAGCGTATTTAGTTCTATCAGCACCAACACTTTCAGCATCAATACTGGCCATTAATTCATCTAGTTGCTGAATCAATGATGTTGAAATGTTCTCAATGTACGCTATCTGGAATAATGTTTCATCCATGAGTTTATTGGCATTTCTATCAAACGTATTTCTGGAGGCCCTAAAAACTCTTTGTGATCTTTCCTCCGTGGTGAAGTAGTCTGCAGTAAGAGGTTGCTTAGTAATATCTACCACCAAATAAGTCTTCATATTCATTAGAGTCTCTTATGAGAGTCTATAGATATAATTGAGAATCGCTACTGATATTATTGTCTACCTCGTAGCACACTGTTTTTATAGTAGTGCAGGTTAAATAAAGTAAGGTAATTTGATCTATATTTGGTGTTCAGATGATCTTTGCTTCCCAAAAAAAAAGTACGTGCAAAAGCAGCCTCTAATGATAAATACACTGAGTATATCCAAAATTAATAATATTGTTAACTGTCTATTGTTGGAATTTCCATACTGCTTGCATTAAAGATGACTGTCTACTCCATATATATAATCAACAGATCGGGTGGTCTTATATACCAGAAAGATCTATCACCTGGCCTATCTAGATTGACTGCAAATGACTACTTGGTATTGGCAGGTACTGTGCATGGTGTCTTTGCAATTGCTTCTAAGTTAACACCAACTGCGTTAAAAGTCAGTACTCCATCTATAGGATCTTCCCAATTGAGTAATTCCAACATAATATCTAACTATTCTAAGAACGGTTCACACTTAACTACTCCAATAGATTCAAATAAGACAGGTTTAAAGTCAGTAGAGACAGAACAATTCACAATTCACATAATGCAAACATTATCGGGAATTAAATTCCTATTGATAACCTCACCTGCTGCTGAAGATCTAAATAGAGATATCGAAAAATACGACTTGCTTCTGAGAAGAGTATATGCCATTTATTCTGATTATGTTATGAAAAATCCATTTTACTCTCTGGAAATGCCAATTAGAATTGATCTTTTTGACCAAAACGTAATTGACTTAATTAAATCTTCATAAATTTCTTTTGCAATTAACAGAGAATGGTATTACTACACTCCATTACAAGATTAGAAACACATCATTGTTGAAAGTAAGAATAAAATATTAGATAAGTTAATGTATATAACATACTTAACATGAAGCTTTAGGTTGTACATTTGTCTTTGTAGTAAATTATAAACTGGTAATGGTATGAACCACTTTTGAGAGTTTCTTATTAATCACTTTCTTCTGTTCCAGCAGTAGTAGATATTCTTTCTCTCAAATTATCTCTAATCTTGGAGCTTAAAACTCCAGATGCATATTCATCATTTTTATCGAAAGAGTTCTCAGAATAAATTGATTCAGAATCAGAACTTGAGGCAAAGAACCCTTCTGTATCAGATGTAGCAGATGATGTAGCATTACTACTTGAACTGATAGCAATATCAGCTTTCTTTTTCTCTTGTCTTTTAGCTCTTCTCCTTTTCTTTAAGGCTTCAGTTTTTTGATCTTCATATAGTTCATCAAAGTTATCACGTTTCTTTAGATGATCAAAATCAGGGAATAACTCAGGGCCAAATCTATTAACAGATTCAATTATTAAACTTCTTAATTCTTCTCTTTCTTTATTTAAATTAACAAGAACCTTTGGGCTAATTAATGACAAATAAATTGGTTTGATTGACTTGAAGATGTCCATACCATTGTCACCACACAATAATGCTGAATAAGTAACAACAGCACTTGAAATATAGATTAACCAAAATAAAACAAATTTGTTCATACCAGAATCTCTAAAATAGTATAATCCCAGAATAGAATAAAAAGTATACAACAGAGGGGCAAGACCCATGCCAATTAAAATCTTCCAAGTAGCAATAACATCATTGGCCTTGATTTTAACAACGGAGCCTGCTAATGCTTCTTTCTGCTTCTTTTTAGAGTATAGCTTACCAGCAACAAACACTGGAGTAAATAATATGATTCCTGGTAATGCCAAAATGGTTAAGACTACTAATTGAATGCTTCTCTTTACCAAGATTAGTAAATTTTTAATGAAATTAACTTCACCTTTCTCAACATCATGATCTGGTAAATTCAATTGATTTAATTTTTCATTATAACTTAAAACTTTTCTCTTTAATTCTATAATCTCTGGTTGGTCTTTATAATGGTTATATCCTATAACCAGTCTTCTGTTCATTTCAACAACCAATGGGATAGGTAGTTCAGCGGTGTTGGTATATAATCTTCTGACGGCCTGAACTACCATAAGGGTTTCATAATCTGGGCATAAAACAGTACATGCTTTTAAACCGTTTGTGATAACATGTAATAATTCTGAAACGGCTTCCTTTGAGGTATCTGTGTTATTATATTTCTCGATTAGCTCTTTTGAAATAGAAATTGGATGTCCAAATTCAACAACACATCTTGATCTAAATTTATGAGGATGAAAATAATTCATACCACATGGAATAATTTTAACATCACAGGCAGGGTTATTTGCCATTGCACCGAGAGCCATTATAGCAACACCAGCCTTTAATGGTAATAAATCTGTTCTATCATGAGAACCACCTTCTGGAAAAATTCCTAGAGAATTACCATGAGATAAATGATTAAATACTCTATGATAGACATCATGTTGGTCAATTTTATCGGCCAATTGATATGGAGTTGAGTTCTTCAGTATTTCTACCGCATTCTTTTTGAATTCCTTTTTAATTATTAATTCAGTGTCACTAACAATTTGAGAAATTTCTGTATTACCTTTAGATTTTGGTAGCCCAATCAAACCTTTTACCATTGCTTCTTTGGTAAACTTAGTACCATTACCAATGATTTTCATGGAGTTTTCTTCATCAATTCTAATAGTTCCAGTAGCAAACTTTAAATTATCTTGTGCTCTCTTAACAGGAATTGACATAGCCAACGATGCCAATTGTTTTATACCATTAACTTTCATTGATTTTTCAGCAATTAGAAAAGATACCCTTCTATTAGAGGCAGCCTTTACTTGACCCATCAGAATACCTGGATCGACGAATTGATTAGCATGAGGAGCAGCAACAAATATACAACTACCAGTCTTTGGAATTCTAAAGGCACCTCTAGTTCTAATTTCTCTAAAGAAACAATTAAACACAGTGGAAAGAATGAATAATGTCAAATCGTATGCAAATTTAGTCCATATGCTTGGTTCTACATACCCATCATCAAAATTATCTTTGATCAAGCTATCCTTTGTATTTGTAGTATCATCAATTGAGGTATTAACCGATGATTCTGATAATAGTGCAGTTTTACTATCTACTGTGCCAGACATTGTTATAGTAAAAGTTAAATAACTAGACGATACACAATCAAGCAAAGATCAATGTTTGATTCAATATTTACCTTAGTATATTTATCAGGTAAATGATGTTTAATATGTATATGTTCGAGCAGCGAACTCTCTGATGGAAGAACTGGTAATTTGATCTCATATTTACTTAACATTTGTTAAATTTAGTAAAATAATAATTATCATCAAAAGACAAATTACGCAATTATATTTCCTGTTTAGGAATTTTTCATAGAGTCCAACAGAAAATGCGCCAAAACATAAATTTTGTTGGATAGTTTCCTAATCAGGATTTTTTTCGCTTATGGACTACCCATCAGTTATAGAATATCTCTAAATAGACAGATAGACATTGATTATATAGCAATAAAGCAATTATTTAAACAATATACATCACGTATACAAGATAGTTATAGTTTTGTATGCAAGAGGAGGATTAATTTTTTTGGAGTTTTGTCTTAGATTGTAGAATTAATCTCGCAAAGATTCAAATGATCTTGCAAAGATTAAAATGAGAGCTGATAAAGACAGACTAGTGAATAGATATTTTGAAAAATGATTTAATAAATTAAGTAACATTAGATTGAGTACGTTTCTTTCCTTGTAATTATAAATTGAAATGGTCGGCGGATAACTTTTCTATGACCATAGCAGAGGCACCACCACCACCATTACAGATACCGACAGCGCCAATCTTACCACCTTCTTGATGTAAAACAGAGGTTAAAGTCACAATGATTCTGGCACCTGAACAACCTAATGGATGACCGATTGCAACAGCACCACCATAGACATTTAATTTTTCTTCTGGGATATTTAAAATCTTTTGATTAGCTAAACCGACAACTGAGAAGGCTTCGTTTAATTCAAAATAATCAATGTCATCAATAGTTAAACCAGCGTGTTTAATTGCCTTTGGAACAGCTAAAGATGGGGCAGTAGTAAAGTTTTCTGGTTCGTGAGCAGCTTCACCCCAGCCAATGATTCTAGCAATTGGAGTCAAACCTAATTCAACCAACTTTTTATGTGAAACTAAGACTAAAGCAGCAGCACCATCATTTATTGGAGAAGCATTGGCAGCAGTGACAGTACCATTTTCCTTTTGGAAAACAGTTCTAGCAGATTTAAGTTTATCAATGTTTAATTTGGTAGCCTCTTCATCAATTTCAATGACGGTATCTGGTTTACCTCTAAAACCTGGAATGACAATTGGAGAAATTTCAGCCTTGAACTTCCCAGCTTGATGAGCTGCTGCTGCTTTTTGGTATGACTTAATGGCAAAATCATCTTGAATTTCTCTAGTAAGATCATAATCTCTAGCACATTTCTCAGCAGAAACACCCATGGCTTGGCCATCATACGCATCTGATAAACCATCTCTTGATAGACCATCAACTAATTTTGCATCACCATATCTGGCTCCTGATCTGGCACTTGGGACATAGTACGGAGCATTTGTCATGGATTCAGCACCACCAGCGACAATAATGTCAGCATTACCTAACATAATACTTTGAGCAGCGATAATGGTGGCTTTTAGACCAGATGCACAGACCTTGTTAATAGTAGATGCAACAGTATCAATACCTAAACCTGATTTGATAGCTACCTGTCTAGCTGGATTTTGACCATTATTTGCTTGAATAACATTACCAAAGACAATTTCTTCGACTTCAGAAGGTTTAATTTGAGGAACTTTGGCCAAAGCAGATTTGACAGCATGAGAACCTAGATCAACGTAATTTAAAGAAGATAATTGACCTTGGAAAGAGCCTATTGGAGTTCTTGAAGCAGAAACGATGTATGCGTAGTTATCTGGCATTATTATTTGATTTCAGTATGAGTTTGAGCTATTTCCTATTCGATTTGATTGACGACAGGTTTGTGACGCTTTGAACTTTGTTTCAATAAGTATCTCAAGTTTTAGAAATTTGTTGAACTTTTTATATTTTTGTTTTTCTGAACGCCAAAATCTAAACGAGCGACTCAAACAGCGTTACTCCACTTTGTAGATTTACAAAATCGCTTCAGCAGCTAAAACGTTTCGTCTTTGCTTTTCATTGACTATAGGATAAGTTTAATCATTCAGTTGGTGTTGTCAGTTTTAATGCAACACTGATCATATTTGCAGCTTTTAACTAATTTATTGGCTTTATAAGTGATTATTAATTTGGATGACACATTACTATATGTAAAGTGAAACTCTATATGGAAAGTGAAACTCTATATGTAAACGATATATATTATGCGATAGTCGTATAGATGACAAAAATTTTGATGACCTCCAATTGTTTTGAAGAAACTTCGAAAATACCCTAATTACATGTTCTTTATATACCATTTGCTGTTCAAACTGTTTAATTGTTTATAAGGTTTTTTTATTTTAAGTGATGCAGCTTATTTGACTTTTCAAATACTCAAATTTGTTCTGCTTTAAAGCATTTCCAATTTATTTGAATCCAGAGACTTACTAGCAATAGTTAGTTTATCCATCACAGAATATTGACATATCTAAACTTAGTTACTCGGAACTGGCTTTGTTGTACTCTGTTTAATTCTTATTTCGCTGTAGAGAAATCATAGTGGTGTAGATTGTGAGTCTTGATTGAGGGGAAAACTTTCCATGTTACTACCAGCACTACTATTACTCTTGCCTGGTATATATCACTACTAGTATTTCTTCTGTAGATTCAAACTAAATATTCGTACAATATATTATATTCATTATTGAAGCATAAAACAAATAAAATGTCTCATACCTGGAGCAGGTTCCTACTTCTAACAATCTGCGATATTCATCATCCAAAAGGATTAATCAAAATAAACTTAAATTCAGTATAATTAAGCTGAAGATATTAAGGGACTTTTGATCTTTCAGTGTTCTTTCATCAGGCGCTCTTCTTTAATGCAACTCGGCGAATAGATATAAATCTCACTAATTCACCAATGAGCGAAAGCTACTACTATCGTCATGATTGATAATCTTCTACGATGAGATTACTTATAATTATCTAAATTAAATTTTATTATATCTTCTAATTTTGTACCACAAATAATAGCACTACTGATATTTTAGGTTTATAATAATTTTAAATTTAATTATCAAACACACTGTCATATATGGTCATGTTAATATATCAAATATTCATTCATACGATAGTATTTATCTATACTAAATCGTGGTAGAGCTAGCTTCTTCTAAACATTTCTGATCAAATTGAAACAAATTGATCAGTTCAATAGAATTTCCCATAATCCTGATTCATTACGATAATCATGATAAACAATTGAAACCAAATAATATGAATCATAAATAGATTTTAATAACTTATAGGTTGGTGTTTGAACTTTATAAAGATTAGCCCACTCTAACCAGATGCTGAATGCTTCATCTCTCCATGCTTTGAATGATTCCTCTTCAATTATAGTTGTTTGTAAAATTTCACGATCTGGGAATACACCCCAAGTAACAGCAGATGAAGAATTATCCTCTTTAGAAGATTTAAACATACCTTGAGAATCGCCTACATAGAAACTTATCTCATCATTACCTGTCAATTTTGGTAACAATTTATTTTCCCAATCTGATTTACTAACAAACAATTCAACAAATGCCTTTTGATAAACATAACCTCCCTTTGGACCCCAGCCAAAAATCTTATCCTCACTTTTAGAGCCATCAGTAGCAGGTTGAGACGCTAACGAAAGATAACCTCTTTCGTTTAACTGAATAAGCTCTTCTTGAATAATAGAAGTTTCCGGACTCAATCCCAATTCAGACCATGGCAAGGCATTGATGGTACCTTCCAAATAATTGATAAAGATTTTGGAAATATCAGAAGGATCGACAGGATAGCCCCATAACTGTAAGGCTTTGTTGTTTGCAATCTTTAAAGATGGACCATACCCATCAATTTCACCATATGCTGGAGATCTAGAATCACCAAATCTACCATTAGGGAAATCATCCCAAGTAGCATCTCTACCTAAAGTTCCCTCACCGGATGAAATCGCAACTATCTCCTTCTTGGAAGGAGGTGTCAGTTTAGCTGAATTGGGATGCAAATGGTTATTTGAATTAACCTCTTGAAATTCAGTTTGTGAGCCATTTTTTAATTTATCAACAAGAACTCTATTTCCAATTGTAATACTTGATGATCTTCTAGTCTTCTTAGACTTTGGAGTGGCCAAATTACTATTGTTGGCATCAATTGAGTCAATTCTATTTGGAGAGTCGGCCTCAGACATTACAGCATCATTATCACTTTCGATGACAGCTTCATCATCACCTTCAGGATTATTTGAAATAATTTGATTTAATAAACTTGATTTCTCAACAATTTGAGCAATTGATTTTTCCAAGTTTAAAGTATAGAAGTGAAAGCCGTTTATTCTTCCATTAGTTCTTGAATAGATATCATGAATCATATTCTTAATGATTTCAACCCCAACAGATTTAACTTTATCATCATCATTTTGAATAGACTCGGAAAATTTATCTAATACAGATGAAGGAATTGAAGCATGAGACAATTTGGCAGCTCTATGAAATAATTGATAAGTGTTGATTGGCATCATACCTGGAATAATAACAAGATCTTCACTGATTTGTGTTCTAACTGTATTTTCAAAGTTTAAAAACTTTTCGACGTCATAAAACATTTGGGTAACAATAAAATCAGCACCAGCATCAATTTTTTCCTTTAAGAAAGGTAAATCATTTTTAAAATCTTGATGAGAATCATCAGCACCTTCACAGTGACCTTCTGGGTAAGCTGCAACACCTATACAGAAATAATCATCGTATTGCTGTTTGATATATCTAACTAGATCAACGGCATGTTGGAAATCATTGGAATTTGGAACAAAATATTCCTCACCTCTTGGAGGATCACCTCTTAAAGCTAAAATATTTCTAATACCGTATTGTTTAGCTTTAGCTAAAGCTTCATCAATAACAGATTTATCGGTATTGGTACATGTTAAATGCATGCATGTGGTGAAATCTAATTCATTCTGACAAGAATTAACTAAGGACAAAGTTTTCTCGGAAGTTGAGCCACCAGCACCCCAAGTGATAGTAACAAATAGTGGATTTAGGGCAGACATACGCTCCATACGGGCTAATAAATTTCTGGTACCCTATAGTGATAGTAAAAGTGATTAGTTAGTATTAAAACCACGCTTTTGATTCCCTGGCAAGTTGCCAGCCAATTTAATTGAATTTAGGCCAATATTCAAGTAAACATACAGATTCAGTTTTTGGGGGAAAGAATTCAAGAGAAATAAATACATCATCTTTCTTCAACTGTTTAATTTTCTCAATAATAGTGGACATTGCAACAGTGTTGAGTTCTTGTAGGATATATATAACATAAATAATGTACTGAGGAGGAGTCAAGACTAATACCAATTTTTTTAACTTGAAAAAATAAAATCACGTGAGAGACTCTTTATCACGTGACTTTATTTTACGTTGAAAACCAAAAGAGAATAAATACATTGAATCTACTCATAGAGAAGACAGCTACAATACGTAATAGCCATCGTCATCAAACATCACCATTCCATCAGACTTCGGCATACAGTCATTAAAGAACATGAACATAAGGTCCATTCCATCTTCTGGCCTTTCAATGGGACCATTTGGATCTCTGCCTGCTACCGAACATATATCAACTCATGCTGCTGCTACGCTAAAGCCTTTCCAGTGTAATGATCTGGATTTTCTATATAAAATAGCTACCACACTCTGGAACAACAAATCTTTTGACTATTATTTATCCAACCAGCAACTAGAGGTACTCAATCAAATATTTAACCATAAATATAGCAACAAAAAGAAAATGGTACTGTTCAAGGCATTTCTAGGCTCTAATATCTATCTAAAGTTTGAATCTGCTTCACAACAGGATAAAGCTAAGCTTGATGATAATCATACAACCGGAAATACTGACGGTATAAATGCGAATAGTAATTCTGGTAGTAGTGGTAAGGAAAATGAAAAGAATAATCTTCTTGGTTATAAGAATTCTAATAATTTGCAAGAAAATAATGAAATTAAATCAGCTCAATCTTTTGTCAAAGAAGAATCATCAACTACTAGCACCAGTACGCCTACTAGCAGTGATATAAATACTAGTAGTAATGCTGATAAAAATGACGAAAATCAAGAATTGGTTGATCATGAGCTAGTAGAAGAGCCGGTATCAATTGCTGATGGTACTGAATCTGCTAGATCCTTATCTTTAAAAATCAGATATATTTTGTGGGAGAGGGCAATTGATATTTATTATAATGATTTAAAAAATCAATCAAACAACTCAAATAATAATTTCCAAAAGATGGACTCATATGCACTATTGGGTATTGATGAAGACGAAGCATCAAATTCACAAGAAAAGGATAATGAGACTTCTCTTAATTCTGCCGCCGCTACTGGTAGCGCTAGTGCACAACTCACAATTCCTAACAAAACAAGAAATATTAGTGAGGATGATGATTATGATGATGAAGATGAAGATGAGGATGACAATGAAAATTACGAAAGAAAGAAAAATATGGATGAAATAAGAGAAACTTATCATAATGATGATTCAGAAATTGAAGTTAATCAACTAGATGAATCTGGCAATATAATATTACAAGTTCCTATTGTATCTTCGGTAGAACCAAATCAAGTGGGTAATGATGTTCTTATTGAAAAGTTCAACAAAATTTATCATAGTTTCGAAGGTGATAAAGAGGCTCTAATTAAAAGAAGAAAACTTGAAGAAAATGATAAATTAATTATGGAATCAGATAATCAATCAGCTTTAGATATTATAAATGGTACTAATACTAATGCTAATTCAATAAGTAGTAGTTTGGTTAAGGATTTTGGGGCTGCTAATTTGTCATTGAAACACTTGTTAAGCTCAATTAGCGATAATAAGGATAGACTACATTTAAGTGATGTGGAATTAAGACAGCTACTTTTAGATGTTCGTAAAAATAGATCAAAATGGGCATCCGATGATAAAATTGGCCAAGAAGAGTTATATGAAGCATGTGAGAAGGTTGTTATGGAATTAAGAAGCTATACTGAACACTCAACTGCCTTTCTGAATAAAGTTAGTAAGAGAGAAGCTCCCAATTATTCAGCTGTCATTAAAAAGCCAATGGATCTAAGTACAGTATTAAAAAAGCTGAAAAATTATCAATATAGATCTAAAAAGGAATTTGTTGATGATGTTATGTTAATCTGGAAAAACTGCTTGACATATAACTCTGATCCAAAACATTTCTTAAGGGCGCATGCTATTGCAATGCAAAAGAAATCATTGGCCATAATACCATTGATCCCAGATATAACTATCAGAGAAAGGTCTGATTCTGAACTAGATGCTGAGCATTTAGAAGAATCACAAACTCCTTTACCTATCAAACCTCCAAATGTTGGCAAAGGTACGTCATCAAAGGGAATGAAGAGGTCTAGAAATGGTGACCCGGTAGTGCAAGTGAAAAGCCCACCTCCAGAAACTTCAACACCTGTCACTGCTATTCAAAAGGCAAAGTCGGACACTATACAAATACCTGTTGCTAATGATAATGATGAAAACACTGCCGTTGATCTCAACCCAGTAGTCCTCCCTCAGACCCAAGAGCCTGCTAAAGAGGATGTAGACTATGATAATATTAATATTGAATCATCAGTGGCTCCTGCGGATGGGGTCAATAACACAGAGATTGAAGATGATGATAATGATGAAACAAATGATTATTTAAATCAAGAAGATGGAGATAAAGACGATTTTGAAATTCAAACTTGGAAAAACATAACGTCAAAAACACGAGCTGATTTATGTATTAAAAGATCAGAATTATTCAAGGATAATAAATTAAATATGGATGCTGAAGCTATTCTAAGAGATTCTAAGAAGATGAAGAACTTTGAAACCTTTTTGAAGACATATTCTGAAAAGAATAATGTAGTTGGTTTGAACTTGACTACAGTTAACAATATTGATATAAATGAAAAAAATGAGCAAAACAAAAATTCTGCTAATACAGTATTCTCTGGAGATCTTGAACCATATCTGATTGAATATGATGTCACCAGTGGATTACCTCCTATTCCCTACAGAGGGATCAGTAATGAGGACATCGATAATGAAGAATCCCAATTAATAGATCAAGTTATGAAAGAGGGTTTAAAGCCATCCCCATTTGTTTCAGTTGATGGTGGATTAAATAAAGTGATAAACAAAAATATTGAAGAAATGCAAGAGATTAGAAAACTATGTTTCAAAATATCATTAATAAGACAAATGCAACAACAGCAATTTTTACATCATACACAAATGAAAGCTCCAGAAACCGAAAGAATTGACGATTCAGTGGATATTGATCCGGTTTCAAGATTATCAACGCATGATAAGATAAATAAAGATTTAATCTATTCTGTACTGAAGAAGAGAGTTGGTAAAATTGCGATGCAGTGTGGTTTTGAATCTACTGAAATTAATGCGTTTGATACATTAACTCAAATTACAGGAGACTATCTAGATAATTTAGTCAAGACAATTAAGATGCATTTAGAAACATCAAGCATCAATCATAGCCAAAAGCAAAAAAATGTTTTATTGTTATCTCTGCTACAGAATGGTATTAGAAAGCCAGATGAATTATATACATATGTTCATGATAACGTCTTAAAGCAGCAAGTTAAGCTAAAAGATTTGAAAGTAAAACTATCCAACTTTTTGAAGAGTTTACTAAGACCTGCTTTTGAAATGAATGAAAAACAATTCAATGATGATAGTGAACAATTCCTATCTGGTGATTTTTCCAATGAACTTGGTGAAGATTTCTTTGGTTTCAAAGAATTAGGCTTAGATAAAGAATTCAATTTAATGGGATCTACAATTCCATTGCATTTATTACAGTCTAGATTAAGTGATAACAGTAAGATCGAAGATTCGGGTAAGATTCAATGTGAAGAATTTGAAAATGCAGATTTCAAGAAAATTATGGATGAAGAAATTCCTAGTGAAATTCAGTTATTCCAACCATTCCTGCAGTTGTGTTTATTAAAGACTAAGCAGCACCATTGTAAACCACTGAAGTCGAAAAAGGAAGTTAATGAATACATGGCCACTGCAAAAAATATTCCTATCATGGATGACGATGATTATCCAAAGAAGCAAAATAAAGCTAAGCAACCACCAACTTCTGGTAAGTTAGCAGGTGCCAGAAGAAAGATCAATCCAAATACATTTTTCTTGCCTGAGATAGATGAAGAACCAGAGTTAGAAGATCCAGTTATTACAATTGATCAAGAAAATATTGATAAAGAAATCGATGAAGGTATATTGGATTTCAACGGCGACCAGGATGATATAGTAGGAGGTTTTGGTTTGCCAACTATTGCAGAATATGGAACAGTTGATGTATAATCTATCAAAGAATATGTGTGTTTTATAATCGAAATTAAAATCGTATTTGGTAAATTTTGTTGCTATAAGCAGTGAATTTTATCACGCGCGACGATAAAAATTTAAGTAGTGCAACAAAAAAAATAGTGGATAGTGTGCTAAACAATAGGTTTATCAGTACGTTGCTATTCCAAACATCAAATAATAACGTTACATCGACAAGCAGAAATTAGATGGACAGAACATGACATCTCTGTTTGTTTCTGAGTTTGAAGATGATGAGGAGTTAAAACTTGATTTGACAGATGTACCAAATGATAATCACCATGTATTGAATTCAGATGAAGATGCTGATCAGGTGAACTATCCCACAATACTCCGAGAGGAGGAGGAAGATCCAGTAGAACTTATTGATCAATTAGATACTGTTAATGTATCTCACAATTTGACACTACCTTTTCAAAGGCTCATTTTGGAAGACATTTTAGTAGATGACTCTTTGTTAATTATGGGCCGTGGTCTAGGTTTAGAAATGATAGCTGCAAATCTACTCCATGCCTTAAGCACTTCAGCAATTGTCAATAATGTCAAAAAAAGAAGTTTAGTCATTCTATTGGGAACTTCAGATGATGAAAATATTAGTTTGTCAAATGAATTAAGGGAATTGTCATGGCTAGATGATAATGATGATAATCAATTCTTCGTTATTAAGAGTGATACATACACAATTGAAAAGCGCAGGAAAATATATCAAGATGGCGGAATTATGTCAATTACAGGAAGAATATTCATAGTTGATATATTGTCAAATATAATAGACTGTTTTAAAATAACTGGTATTGTACTGTTACATGCTGAAAGGTTTAATGATTTATCAAATGAAGTATTTTGCATCCAGATTTACAGACAGCGAAATCAATGGGGGTTTATCAAGGCACTTTCAGACGCACCAGAAGAGATGACAAATGGATTTGCACCATTGAACAGAAAGATGAAAGATCTGCGATTAAAAAGAACGCTCTTATGGCCAAGGTTTCACATTGATGTCTCTGCTTCATTGCTGAATGAAAATACAAAATCAGTTACTGAAATTAAAGTTTCCATGACAGAACCTATGAAACATATTCAAATTGCACTACTGGCATGCTTAAAGAAATGTGTTGATGAGTTAAAAAGAAAAAATCCTACTTTGGCTACTGAATACTGGGACATTACCAATGCTTTGGATCCTAAATTCCTCATGTTAATCCATTCAATATTAGATCCTCAATGGCATAGAATCTCATTTGATTCAAAACAGCTGATAAAAGATATCAAACTATTAAGAGATCTATCAAGATGCTTAATTTCCTATGATGCTGTTGATTTTTATGAAATGATTCAAATTGTATTAGAGGCTAATAAACCTTCTGTTAATAAAAACAACGTAGGCTCACCTTGGCTGATGGCTGACGAATCACAGGCTGTTATCACATATGCTAAATCAAGAGTCTATAATAACAACAAAGATACATATACATTAGAAGAAGTTCCTAAATGGGAACAGCTGGCAATACTATTGAATGATATATCAACAGAAAGGTCACTTCATCCAAATAATAATGGCCCTGTTGTAGTGATGTGTTCTAATAGTAAGGTTTCATTTCAGTTGAGAAAGGTTCTATCACATATAACAGAAATTGGTAAATCAGGGTGTTTCAGTTCTAGAAAGCTTATGGTGAATAAACTAGAACATTATATGAACTCTAGGGAGATTAAGGAGAAAGTCAAAACATCTATTAAGGAAGCCTCTACTAATGATAATAACGAATCTGAAGAATTAAACATCTCTAGGGCATTTGCTAAAGCACCAGTAACATCATCCAGAAGACGTACAAGAGGAGGTGCCTCGATTGAAGTTGTAAACAGACTATTGAGTAAGCCGGTTGCAGGCGATGATATTGAATCCAAGATCAATCAAGATAAAATTGATCAAGAGTTATCAGAACTATCTAATCTTATTGATGAAGATGGTATTGAAGAATTGATTGAACCGATATCTATGGAAGATGAAGATCATGAAGAATATACTGATGAACTATACTATAAGACTCATTTCGATGATACGTTTGAGTATATCGATAGGGAAAACCAAGTGATCATAGCCACATATAATGATAGAGTAAATGAAACATTATTAGATGAATTATGTCCTTCATTTGTTATAATGTATGAGCCAGATCTAACATTTATCAGACGATTGGAGCTTTATCAAGTTATGAATAAAAATAATCCTGCAAGAGCTTATATAATGTACTATTCTGATTCTATAGAAGAGCAAAATCATTTGACCAGGATAAGAAAGGAAAAAGATGCTTTCACGAGATTGATCAAAGAGAAATCCTCATTGGCATCTCGCTTTGAGACGGATGCTGATTTGAACAGGTTTAATAAATCCAAATGGCAAGCAGTGAATACAAGAATTGCAGGAGGGTCTCAATTCAAAGATACAGAAGCTAAAGTTATTGTTGATACGAGAGAGTTCATGGCTCCGTTACCAGGGTTGCTGCATAAGATAGGTTTAAAAGTTATTCCATGTATGTTGACAGTTGGTGATTATGTTATCACTGATAAAGTCTGCATTGAAAGAAAATCCATACCTGACTTAATTCAAAGCTTTAATAGTGGTAGGTTGGTAGAACAATGTGTAAAAATGTCAAAGTATTATGATCTTCCTACTCTACTGATAGAGTTCGATAATAACTCTTCATTTTCATTGGAGCCATTCTCAGAAACCAGAATCCGAAGACTAAATATGGTTCAGCCTCCACATCAATCTTCTTCGGTGCGAATGCAGGACGATATACAAATGAAGATTGCTAGCCTAGTGATGAAATTCCCAAAATTGAAGATTTTGTGGTCTTCTTCTCCATACAATACTGCAGAATTAATAATGGAATTAAAATTAACAAGAAAGGAGCCTGATATTGTCAACGCAGTTAACGTTGGGCTGAAGGAACCAACAAAGCAAACGAATCGAGAGTTAAAGGAAAGTATAGTATCACTGCTACAATCAATTCCAGGAATTACTAATGTCGATTATTATAATATTATGAAAAAAGTTAAAGATGTTTCTAAGTTGCTGAAGATGTCTAGAGAAAAACTAATACAAGCAGTTGGTGATGAGTTAGGAAATAAGATATATTCTTTTTTAAAGTCCAATTATGATAATGTAAATGAAAATAACATGGCCAATTAATTAAGTAGAAACGAGTATAATGTTATAATTTTGTTAACCTTTTTTTTATTCTTTATTTGTAAATGATGCAGTCCATTTAGTTAAACCATAGAAACCTTGCCACAACCCAAGAGTATCGGTTAAATACCCAACTAATTCATTACCATATGGTGTAGGTTCATCTAAGTCCTTCCAACCTCTTATCTTTCTTAATTTTCTTAATTCTTCCAGCGAGAATTCGTATCTTGGAGCTGTGCCATATTTCAAAGGTCCTATATTAATCCAATATCCCTTCTTGTTACCAATTGATTTTTCAATTGCATCGAAATATTGAAAGATATTCTCAGCGGTATCCATGAAAAAACAAGTGATAATTAATACGTTATCGTACGAATCATCAGCATTAGGGATTGTAAATTTCCTGAAGTCCCCGTAGTTAAGATTTAAGTTTTCAGGTCTAGCCACTTGTGATATTTTATAGGATCTTAATTGATTTTCAATAGAAACTTGATGTGAGTATGAATGAATAAATGGATGAATGTCATATGAACTAGGTTTATCTGAGTAGATGAATGCGTTACATAGGTACATTAGATAAGAAAACTCAATTGAGTGCACATTCAGGAACACATCTCTGAAGTTTGAGCTTGAGTTTATGCTTAATTCGTATGCAACTCTACCCAAACCCGAGCCAGGAACCAACACAACAGTTCTTTTTGGATCCAGGTCCAATTTCTGAATATTTGAATTGATATACTTGAAAATTGGCTCATATTCCTTTGTACTGAAATCATCCATTGACCAATCTCTAACAAAATGACAAAGAGATTCAATAACTCTAGAGTTCTCTCTAAAAGTTCCACTTCTCAATTCCAAATTAGTTATAGAATAATTTTTTATAGAGGTATCAGCAATTGCATTTATTATCTTAGTATTGGAGTCAATCGCTTGATTAACAGATTTAATGTGATCAAGGTATCCAATTTCTTTAGCAAACCTTTGATCAACTGAATTTGTTCTTTTCATCATCGCTAATTTTCTATTATTCCATGATTTTGCCCTGCTATTATAATTTTGCAAGCTTAACACACAATCAATCAACTGTTGTCTGTCACTAGTTAAATCTTGTTTGATAAATCTATTTAAGAGATTTTGAAATAGAGAAGTCTTATATATACTTGATGACATTCCTAATATGAAAATAACCAAAGGTAATTTTGATTGAGGTATAATTTGAATTGAAAATGCATAAATAATCAACAGAAGAGAGAATCTAGTCAGCAAAAAGTTTGTATCAGAAGTACTGTATTCATTCATCTATCCCTCTAGGTATGGCCCTTATTGTATTTTATGTACTGAATATGTATGTGTGTAGCTCGACAGTTTATATTTATGATATTGATTATGCTTTATTATATATTAGTTATAATAAATAACTATAGAACTTCAAATATAATATAAATACGAATATAGTATTAGAAAATATTCATCATTCATCTTGCTGTGATATCACGTGATTAAGCTTACAATTTAAGGTTTTAGCTAAACAATAAATATAATTTTAAAGTCAAAATATTGATAAAATCTTAAGAAAACAAAATAATTTTCTTTAAAGGTCAATATTTATTGATCAAATGGTTAATCTGATGTTAGTTTTATAGATAAAGGTTAAAAAGTAGAAAATTTACATAGTTTTGATAATTAAGTATTAATATTCGATTTTTCATTCTTGTTAAAACGAGGCGTCCTTTAAGCAAATGTTCTATTTATGGAAATAAATAGAAGAGTAATTGTTTTGTGTAAGAGCTTCAGCTTTGGTACATCTCTCTCGCAGAAATATTAAAGTTTGATACTACTAATGACTAAATTATGAATCTTCAAATCTTGAATATTACAAATTAAAATAAATACATTGCAATATATCTTGATAGTATATTGTTGCTAGAAATCAATGGTACTGCTTACTCTTAATTTATTAATTAAAAATATCATATACTAACATTCAATCTGAAGCCATTTTATCTTTAAGATTAGTTCACTTGAAAAGCTTACCATTATTTGCATTTTTATCAAGTATATTAGGTTAATCTAATCATATCGTCCAAACCGCTGCTATCATACATTACTAATTTAGTATCAACCACTTAATAAGATTATCGATACCAAGACTTATGAAGTCTTTGCCACACCCAAGAAGATCAAGAACGAGGTTTATCAGAAATTTATTGAATAAGTTTTATAGAGTTATAACTCTTCAGTTTATATTCAAGAGAAGGGGATCCATATATATCAGGAAGAGAAGAAATCCATTCCATAGGAGGAGTAGAAGTTATAAAGTAAAATTACCAAAAAAGACATACAGCGCGAACCATACCAAAAAAACAATAAAGACTAGTTTGAATTCTGTTGAAGTTAAAAAGGCCATAAGAGAAGGTGAAAATACTCGTATTAAGTTTGTATCCTTCACAAAACCAATCAGGTTTAGAAAAGTATTAAGAACACTATTCATAGGAAATTTAACAAAGAGACATCATATGGGTAGAATTAGGATAAGAAGGAGAATGCATACCAATAAAATTAAGGTTAGCCAGGATGCCATAATAGTTGGCTAGAAGTGTTAGTGATGAAGCCAAAATTAATACTTCACCTAGTACCATTAGGATCTCTTCAATACATTAATAGTTCTTCTGTATGAACATAATTTTTTTTTTTAATGTACTTTCCCCACTGGAAAGAATCAAATCGAAGTTTATCGTTAAATTACGAATTTTTAATACCATCAAGACCTTAAGTAACATCAGCTGGAGCAAGAAAGAGCAATAAATGTCTTACACTGGAACCGTAATAGTAATTGCAGGAACAGCAGGAACTGGTAAGTCTACCGTTCTTGAAGGCCTCTCGGGAGAACTCAGTGCACCAAGAATAGAAGGAGATGACCTGCATCCCCAATCTGTAAGTAAATTAGATCAAAAGAATTATAAAGTCTTTTAAGAAGTTCGAACATAAACATGACTAACAAAGTACCTAAATAACTTACAAAGAACGTAGAAAAGATGTCAAAGAACGAACCATTGACAGATGATGATAGATGGCCCTGGTTAGAACAGGTATCTTTGATATCTACCGACATTGCAAAGAGAAATGACAGGCATTTATCCATAGTATCTTGTTCAGCTTTGAAGAAGATATATAGAGATTATATTAGAGAAGTTTCACCAGCAACAAAATTCATTTTCTTATTTCTATATTCTGATTATAATGAAATCATAGAAAGAATGAGTAAGAGGAAGGGTCATTTCATGAAAGCTTCAATGTTGAAGAGTCAATCTGACATTTTGGAATTACCAAGAAACGAAGAACCATATTCTTTTATTTTGGATATATCAGGAAAGGATAAAGATTCTGTTTTAGAAGAAGCACTACGTTTAGTTAGACCATTATTATAAATTTAATAGTAGCGATATAAATACATATGCATTGTGATGTTTATTGTGCCTCACTGTGGTAATAAATCTATAAAGTAAAAGACAAATTAAAGACTAAATTAGCGTTATTTGGATATCTCTGATCCCTTATTAATTTGAATCTTTTTATCTTGACCACCACTTATAATACCAATTTCGTTCCAATCAACTGTAAAGACCTTGTCTTGGCCCTTTGCAGCCTTTGATTCTCTTGTAATTGTATATAGTGCCTTTTGGGCTCTAACATCCCATACTTTAACAGTTCCATCATGCGAACCACTTGAGAACATATATTCTTTAGTTGGACAACTTGATAATGAAACAACAAAGTTTGTGTGCCCTATCAGTTGTTGTTGGGTGACTGTGGTTGAACTGACTCTAGGATCATGTAACGTTATGTGACGAGCTGATGAACCGCATGCTAATAAGTTTAATTTATCTAATGAAATGATGGATAATAATGAGAAACCTGTTGTCTTTGTATCAACTGCTCTGGCTGTCACTAAATCCCATGTCTTTATGGTATGATCTTGTGAAACAGAATAAGCTACAGTTTTATCATTAGAATCGAATATTATATCTTCTACTGGTTGATTATGACCTTCTAAAAATGAAAGTGGAGCTCTACGTCTAATTGAGGCATCAGCAAGAGCCAGCTTTTGTCTTTTTTTAGCAGCTGTTGATGTGACATTATTGTTTGGATCAGATAATGGATCAATAGTAATCATTTCTTTATAGTTAGTTGACCATAGACCAATCGCCTTATCATAACCGGCTGATAGAATTCTGTTTTCATTAACTGCCAACGAAACAACTGGAGCCTTATGACCTTCTAGAATAGCTAGAGTTTTACCTTCTTCTGGTACATCTTCATCATCATCTTCATCAATTTCTATTTCATTTGAAGCCTTAGCTTTCCATAAACGAATTTGTCTATCATTACCACTACTTACAATTCTAGTATCTGATATCCATTTCACTGCCTTGATTGAGCCAGAATGTCCTGAGAATTGTCTTTGTACTTTACCTGAAAGATCATATGTTCTAACGATACCGTCGTATGAACCTGATAAAATTTTATTATGCTGAACGTCAAGAGATGAGATCCAGTCTTCATCATTAAATGATGCAAGAAAAGATGGTGGTAGAACACTTCTAGTATATTCCAGAGTCAGGAATGCTTCACTTGAAAGAGAATTTGCAGTTAAATAGTCGTCAATGGATGTACGTAATAGGTTACCATCGATTAAGAAATCAAATGGAATTGGTCTTTCAGTTTCTAATAAATGATTTACAATTTCTGATAGACCATATCTTTTTAATGAAATTGGAACATATAATGGTAGATCACTCACTTTTAAATCATCATCTTCTTCACGAGTAATAAAGTTAATCTTAATTTGTGATTTATCGTCAGCCATCTCGAGTTTTTATTCTTAAATCTTGAACTAAGTTATTGAATGGTAATCAAATAGCCTAGAGATGAGGTAAATAAATTTTATATTAAAAATAAATTTTTCGCCCGGAAATTAAATACAGTACCCTCGTATTTCACAAACACAAAGTTCAACAAATTCTTTTTTTTTCTTGAATCTGTTCTGTGCGCGAAGTTCAATTTTCTATACGAAGCAAGAGTGTGAAGAGCTCGATATTTGAAGATCTCAATCATTCAGCCAGAACTTACAAATTATCACTGTCATCTGTTCCCTGGGCATCCAGCTGAATATCACATATACAAACTGTGTGCTTATACTACACTCTTTTAAACCGCTTCAGCCAGTACTTCAAGTATTGCCATTATTCTAGCTGACTCGTTATATTATCAAATTTTGGAAAACAAAACAAATAAAAACTGCTTCTATTAAACATATCCATACATATAGTGGCAAACTAATATATTTACCTACTCGTCATTCTTTCTCATAATTCTGCAACTATAATCACTACAAAAGCATTACACACATTTATAATACCATTTACTTTACGCAAACCATGACTGTTAGCCCTCCATTTCTTGTATCATCTCCAGGAAAAGTTATCATCTTTGGTGAACATGCCGCTGTTTTTGGAAAACCTGCAATTGCTGCTGCTGTTTCTCTAAGAACATATACACTAGTTACTCCTAATTCTAATACAGATGAAATTCGCATCGATCTACCTGATATTGGGCTATCACATTCTTGGAAAATTGCTGATTTACCATGGAGCATCACTGAACAATTTCAATCTGGTAAACCGTTACCAACTGAAGAATTAATTCCTGAATTGGTAGATCATTTAACTACTCTTCTAGTTGCATTACCAAATGCCATACATTACTCAGCAGCATATGCGTTTCTATATTTATACGTTAGTCTTGTACCAAGACAGACTCAAGGTTTAAGATTTGTTGTTCGTTCAACTTTACCAAGTGGTGCTGGTCTGGGTTCTTCTGCTTCTTTGTCTGTCTGCTTTGCAGCAGCATTCTCATTGCTAGGTGGTTATGTTAAGACCCCATCTTCAAACAAAAATGAGCTTTCAATTGATAATGATGATTCTCAGTTCATTGACGGTTGGGCATTTATGGGTGAAAAATGTATTCATGGTAATCCTTCTGGAATTGATAACGCTGTATCTGTACATGGGGGTGCAGTTATGTTCCAACGGATGCATAGTTCAATCCCAAGTGTTCGTACATCAATGAGAAATTTCCCTGCTTTAAGATTGTTACTTACGAATACTAAACAGCCCAGAAGAACTGCTGACCTAGTTGGTAATGTTACGAGATTAAATAACCAATATCCAAAGACTACTTGTAACATCTTGGATGCTATAGAGAGTTTGACAAGAGAGGCTTATAATATTATGATAAGATCTTATTTTGATACTGAAGCTAGAGATAAGCTTAGAGAATTTTTCGAAATTAATCATGGTTTATTAATTGCATTGGGTGTTAGTCATCCAACTTTAGAGAGAGTAAGAATGCTAACTGATGAATTTAAGATTGGTAAAACAAAATTAACTGGTGCTGGTGGAGGTGGTTGTGCTATTACGTTATTAAATGATGATGTCAAAGAAGATGTCATTCAAGAGTTAGCTACTAAATACCTTGATTATGGATTTGAAACTTTTGAGACTACTTTAGGAGGTAAAGGTGTTGCTTATCTACCAACTCACAATGAAATTGAATTCACTTCGGATAGTTTTCTCGGGTTCAAAGATCATGATGATATAAAAAAGCATTTAGCAGTTGAAAATATTGATGGTTGGAGATTTTGGTAATCCAATCTTTAACAAAAGATTACATTATTTTACTTTTCTTTTTCCTTTTCTTCAAATGGTATATCTAAACTGAAGATATTGTAGTGAGGTCTCTTTTAATTTTCAAATGCTTGTCGTAGCTCATAGTTCTACTTTTACAATCTGGCATTGCAATTTTGTAAATTTCAGCCATATAGTACTAAAATAATTTAGAACACTAGTTCATTAAATTAAGTTTGAACTAATGCAAGACAATGATGGTCCTAATAATTTACTGCAGTTCCGAAATATTTAGACAATCCACATTAGAAGTCAAAAAATGTTGGAAGCAATGAAGATAAAATTGGAAGTTGTTTATAATAATACAGCATTATATGAATATATATTATATTACAGGTAATTACAATAAACTAGACGGGAGAATATTAAAAAACAACAAAGCAAAAGCAAACTAAAGTACAAGATGTTCTATGAAAAATGAAAATTTATGCTTTACTCCAATCTTATAAATGTCATCATTTAGAACTGTTGATAAGAAAATAAAGTTTTTCAAACAAAGATGAAGCTATTTAAATACCTCTATTAAAGAATACATGTGTTATTTCATTACCATTTTTATCTTTCTTGCCAGCTAATTCTGGTTCTAAACTTGAGATATCAATACCTTGATATTGTGGGAAGACAGCTAACGCAAATGGTAAAGCAACTAAAGATGTGGTCAAGATTAGACCTAAATTTGTTAAAGTTTGCAATCCAACACCTTTACCCTTTAAGAAACTTTTTTGTAATCTAACAAGAATTAAAGGTGGAATAACCATGATTGGTGTAGCATTGATAACTCTTGAGGCGGCAGTTTCACCAACAGCTATAACGGCAGCAGTCTTAGAGGTACCAACTGGTTCCCCATCCTTATCAAAAACAGTGATACCCTTTTTGATTTCTTCACTTCTCATGGCAAATACATTGACAATACCAGCAGATACAACAGCAGCAAATGGAACTAATCTACCTAAAACCAATCTAGTATTGACACCAACGTTCTTTAATCTTGGAACGATTGAGTTTAAACCTAAAGCAACCCCACAAGAGGCAGAGACTGCAATTACATAATTGGTGACTAATTGGGTAGTTGATAATGGATGAGATTTATTAGCATTTGAAATATTAACAGCAACATTTAAAGATTGATTGGCGATTTGCCAGAAAAGAGTACCAGCAGTACCCAAACCTGGAGTTAACATACCAGCTGTTACAACCAAATTGGATAATACACAGCAAGACATTCTAAATGGCAGTAATACAGTTTCACCAGTATCTGGATGAACAGTAGAATCCAACATTTTTTTAGCCTTCCATAGATCTGGTGTCATGACAGTTTGAATACCAGTTTTATATTCAGCAACTAATAACCTAGCCCAATTTAGATCTGAAGAAGTGGTCATTAACATTGATGGATCTGTGATTTCAACACAATGACGAACTCTACCCCAGTATGTGCTTAGATCATATCTTGATCCAGGTAAAGATATGTGACCAGGAACTGATGATGCCATTGTCAATTAAGGCTATATTATGATACAGTAATGTGATGAGTTGTAAGGCTTTTGATTACACAAGACCAGAACTCTTATAGCAAGCAAGGATCTGAAACTTTTCTTTCGTTGTAGATTATGATTAGTAGTAGAATCTGTATAAATTGGTATTTATTGATAAAACACTTCACAACTGATAATATATGAGCTATTAACGACCTGATTATTCTTGACTCTCTCTCTCTTTTAGTAGCAATGATTTTTTGAAAATTTTCAAATTTTTTTTTTCAAGCTATTCATCTTCCCAAAAACTTACCAAAATGTTAACAAATAGCGAAGAACTTCGTTACTATCAACCAATATGATATCAATACACTAGAATGATATGTAATGAATGATGGTTTTGGGAATTGGTGTTGATATATTGAAGATTTCCAGGTTCAGTAGGATTCTAGTGAGATATGGAGTTAATAGCTCAGCTGTAGAGAGACTTGCTGCTAGAATTTTACACCATAGGGAATTAATTGATTTCAATCGATGCAGATCAGGTAGTAATATTAAAGAGATGATCCATATCATATCAACTGCTTGGTCATTAAAAGAAGCTGTTTTCAAATCAATGTCATTTGAAGAACAGAAAAGGTTCAAGTTTAATCAATGGTATAAATATAACGATACTAAGAGTAGAAAGCCCAATATAGGAAGCGATTATTATCTTAAGGAAAATCCAAATGAAGAGTTTCTAATATCAATCTCCCATGATGATGATACCTTGATGACAATAGCATTACGTCAAGAAAAGAAACTTAAAAATAGTTGATAAGTACCGATGATATATCTATATTAATAATTAACTTCATCTATGAAGTTTTGATACGGCATTATACATGTAAATACAAAAGAGGAAATTAATAAGATATGGGAATCAAAAATAAGAATTGAATAAAAAGAAAGACAAACAAATAAATTTATATTATATTATATTATATTATAGTATATCGACAACATTAATACTAATGAAAGAGAAAATAAGAAGTTGTAAAGGACGATGCTAGTTTAGAAAGAATGCAGATACTAATAAATACCACATAACAATTATTCCCATTCAACTGTAGCTGGAGGCTTTGAAGTGATATCATAGGTAACACGAGCAACACCATCAACTTCGTTAACAATTCTTGATGAAACCTTTTTCAAGAAAGCTGGTTCGAAACAGAACCAATCAGCAGTCATGAAATCTGAGGTTTCAATAGCTCTTAATGCAATAACTTGTTCATATGTTCTTTGATCACCCATGACACCAACAGATTTAACAGGTAATAGACAGGCAAAAGCTTGTGAGATCTTGTTGTATAGACCAGCAGCTTTAATTTCTTCAATATAAATGTAATCAGCAGCTCTGGCAATGGCAACTTGTTCTCTAGTAACTTCACCTAAGACTCTGATGGCAATACCTGGACCTGGGAAAGGATGTCTCCAGACTAAATCATGTGGAATACCTAAGATTTCACCTAATTCTCTTACTTCATCCTTGAATAATTCTCTTAATGGTTCAATTAATTTTAGTTTCATATTATCTAATAAACCACCAACGTTATGATGAGTCTTAATAGTTTGTGATGGACCTTTGAAAGAGATTGATTCAATAACATCTGGATATAAGGTACCTTGTAATAAAAATTCAATCTCTTTACCACTCTTTGGTTTAATAGTAGCAGAGACTCTTTCAAAGACATGTATAAAAGTGTTACCAATAATTTTTCTCTTCTTTTCAGGATCAGTAACACCCTTTAATAGATCTAAGAATTCATCAGCAGCATCAACAACAGTTAAGTTGATACCTAAACCTTCAGTTAAAGTTTTCTTAACGGTTTTAGCTTCATCCTTTCTTAAGACACCATTATCAACTAAAATAGCATGGAATCTGTCACCAATAGCTTCGGTCATTAATTTAGCAGCAACTGTAGAATCAACACCACCAGAGACAGCACCAATAACTTCAGCATCTGGACCAACTAATTTTCTTATTCTTGCAATTTCAGTTTCAATAAAGTTAGCCATGGTCCAATTAGTCTTAACTTTACAGATATCAACAGCAAAGTTCTTTAATAAAATTTTACCCTTTTCTGAATGAGTAACTTCTGGATGAAATTGAATACCAAAGATTGGTTTTGTTTCATGAGCAACACCACAGAATGGAGAATTTTCAGATGTAGCAATAGTCTTAAATCCAATTGGTAAAGCAGTTAATTTATCATGATGAGACATCCAGATTTTTGAATGATCAATACCTTCAAATAATGGATTTAATGCATCAACAACATTTAAAGTAGCTGGACCATATTCTCTCTTTTCACCTCTAGCAACTTGTTTACCATTTAACCAAGCTAATTCTTGCATACCATAACAGATACCTAAGATTGGAACATTTAAATCGAATACAGCTGGATCAACATGAGGAGCATCTTCAGCAAAGACGGAGTAAGGACCACCTGATAAGATGACACCCTTTGGAGTCCAATTTAATTCACCAATCTTTTGAGTACATGGTAACATTTCAGCATAGACATTAAACTCTCTTAAACGACGAATAATCAAATGTGAATATTGAGAACCAAAGTCTAAGACTAAGATTGTGTCGAATTCATTGGAGACAGGTTTGACTTCTTCAGTGCTTGACATGATATTGTAAGATGTATAAAGTAAGGGATTGGAGGGCTATTAAAGCGATGAGAAATAACACAATTCAGACTAATACATGGGACCAGAGATGAGTATTTATAAAAAAATTTTCTAATTTCGCAAAATTTACCAGCAAAAAGTGCCAAATTTGAAGAAAGTCAAATTTACTAGCTTAAATTGGAATTTATATAGTAATAGTTTACACAGAATTGGCAGAATTGGCAGAATTAGTTAATTTAGCAGAAAGAAAAATCCGGTCCTGAAAATGCTACGGAGTGATACGAATAAAGTATTAAAAAAGGTTATAACATCAAAGGGCCTAATGCTGATTGGTGAATCACTACAGATTGGGTAGATCCATGATTTTCGAAGATTAATTTTTGTTTTAGTTTGTATATTATGGTTCATGATCTGACTAATATAGTCAATCTGTGCCCTAAGTATGGAAAATGTTTGACGAATTTATGACCGTTCTATTCAATACATATTTATTTTAATACATTCATAGAACGGAGATACATCGTTAAATAAAGAGAATTCCTCTGTCACTTAATCAAAAGAATGGGTCGATCCTCATAATTGAAGATATAGCAGACCACAATCTCAGGGAGCTATCTAACCATGATAATCATATATTGAAACTAGTTCACACTTCATAGTGACGCTTCCTAAACTAAGTGAGGTGTCTTGAATCCTTTTAAAAAGAGAGATAAAATACTTTTTTTAATGAAAATTTTTGTGTTTCTATTTTTCATTGTACAGATTGTAGTGCTTTTTTTTTTTTTTAAATTTAAAAAAAAAATACTATATATAGTATGCTTGTATTTATTTATTTCAGATCGATTACTGTCAGATTCAATATATATACGAATCAACAGATTATGTTAATACATATACCATATGCCTCGATTAATATTATCTAATTTCAACTAGTTTTATTAAAATAGTTCAACATTAGTTACAAAATTGCTTAATTTGACTTGGTAATTAGAGTTTATATTAATCTCTTTGAGAAATCTTAAACTTCTTTCTGATTATAGTTAAACTTTTCAACGCTCTCAATATTACCTTTAATTAATGAAATTGGTTTACCTGTCTCAATGTAGCTTCTATGATTATCATCTTTGTATTTGTATTTGTCTTTGTCTTCGTCTGTGTATTTTTTGTTTTATTAGATTATAAAGAATCGTTGATTTGTACAACTAATTTATTTGTCATATAACTAAATCAGTTTTAAACTCAAAATCTTGACTAACTCTACATTGAAGAATTAATAAACTATTTGATTAATTCTGTACTGTTCAATCCACAATATGATTGAATGCTTTCAATAGTTTATTTCAAACTGATGATTTTAAAATTAACTTTAACTATACTAACGTCATAAAATAAAGGTATGAAATAATAATTACACTCTCTTTACTTTCTAAATTTGTATACGCGTATACAACATATACTAATTATAAATACTAGCAGTTTCTAGTAGTTACCATACCTGTTTATATATAAATATTTTGATACTTTTATTACCCCTGAGCCCTGACTTATCGCAATTAACTATTAACAATATATGATTTCACTGAACTGTACATAAAAGCTCAGACAAGACATTGCCGTACCTTTAAAAGAAATAAAGTCACATAGTGGGTACTTTATACTTTATTTCTATATGGCATATATATTTTCAGCTTCTAATCCTATGACCTTAATTCGTTTATATTTCTTCTTTCGTCTTTCTCAAAAGAATTAGATCTTATTATTATCTATTTACAGCTTTTCTTTTTAATAGTAGTAGTAAGTTGCTTATAATTTGTAGTTTGCTTCAAATTTATTATTTCGGAAATAACAGATTGCTAGGGAAACCAGAACCGGAGTTATAAAAATATCATTCGACAGTAATACTCGGGGTCGGCATTAACGTGGCGAATACTCATTTTGTTAGCCGAAGTGCCGGCATGTGTACTGTATTTTTGAAATTTTTTTCATAATACCTTACTACGTAATAAAACTTAAGAACATATAATAGGTTATATTCTTTAAATAATTTGATTTCCGGATATCCTATTTGATTAAAATTGATCATTTATCATTTGTTTTTCTATTTGCTGCGTTTTCTAATTTTAATTTTTTCTATATTTACCTCTTTTAGTATTACTATTGAACTATTTTTAATTCTGCATTTCATTTGGTATTTGCAAAGTAAAAAATTAAAAAAAAAAAGTCTCAACAACAAAAATTAACAATAAATTTTATAACTTACCGCCATCTTGATTAACAACTCTTCACTTCTTGTTGTTGATCTTGCAGAACACTTCAAGACTACGTTCAAATCACATCTATATATAATCCCAAAAGGTCCCGCTAGATATACAGTGCATTTGCTTTCATACCCACCTTGCAGTGCTAGCTTACTATACCCGTCTGAATTTCAGGTTCTTCCAGTTTAAATTTTTTTTTTTTGTTTATTTTTGTTAACATGGCTCTTCAAAATGTATTAGCTGGTATGTTTGCTCTTTCTTTAGCTAACATTGTATTTTAATTGGGTTCATAATAATATGATGGATCAATGTGATAGACAATTGTTATCTGATCCTTATTATTTGTTGTCCTGGTTTCAATCTTTGTTAATTGTTGATTAATCTAAGATTTAAATTTTACTAACTATTTCAATATTTTTATTTCTCTATAGTCGGATCAAATCCAAATTTGGTTTATTATGCTTCAAAGTTGAACTCTTCAAACTTTTACTATGTTAATGATCAAATCAATGATACAATTGAAATCAATGATTCTAAAATCAAATTTGAGAACCATTATAATTCATTGTCTGAAGTACCAACATCTATTCAATTCGATATTTTACTTTTATCTTCAAATTCTTTACAAAATTTATCAAATTTAGTCAATGATTTAAAACCTGTAATCAATTCAAAATCAATAATCATCTTGGAATCAACCGGATTTGTTAACCTTGATTCATTTCTTGCTAAATTGACTTCAAATCCTTCATATACTGTCTTATCAAATTTGGAAATTAAACAAACTAATAGTTCAGAATTATATAAAACTTTTATAACATGTCATCCAAATAATACTTCAAAGGAAGATTCTAATGTGGAAGTATACATTGGTAATTCATCTTTAACTTCATATTCAAAATCCAATTTAACTCATTTAAATTTAATTAAATCAACTTTATCAAATTTAAATATTAAAACCCCTTCATCTATTGATTATTTAAATTATCATTGGTTTAAATCAATGAATAAAGTTGCATTAGATCCATTATTAATTATCTTTGAATCTTCAAATCCTAAAAAGATTCTTGATAATATCTTGGTGAAACCTTTAATATCTGGTATTTTAACTGAATTAATAATGATTTATGATAAATTGATTTCAAATAATCATTCCAAAAACTTATTTAAAAATAAAAAAGTTAAGTTCAATGAAAAAGTCATTTTAAATAATTGGTTAGAATCATACCCATTAGCAGTAGATTCTGATTCAAATCTAAACACTGAAATAAAATATTTAGATTCTCCATCTCTATTTTACAATTTTGCTTATGGTTTTGAATTGAATTTAGATCTTTTATTATTATCACCAATTTTATTGGCTGATGATTTTACATTAAAGACTCCATATCTGGAAAATTTATATTGTTGGCTAATTAGATTTAACGAAATGAAAAAGAGTTCTTTATTCTTTGAAAATAAATTACATTTAAACTCTGGATCAAAAGAAGTTGAATCTAATAATGAACAATTGAGAATTGAAAATGAAAATAATTTAAAGGAATTAAGCTATCTAAAATCAGAACTTGAACAATTAAATGGGAAATTTTCCGATAATGAGAATGTAATAAGTAATCAATCAAAGGAAATTAATTATTTGAACACTAAATTAAATAACAATCAATTAAACTTTGATAATTCATTATCTCAATTTCAAAGTCAAACTACTTTAAATAATAAATTACAGAGTCAAATTAATCAACTTCAGAATGAACTAGCTACATCGAAACAAGCTTTATCAAAGGCTCAATCCCAAATTCAATCTAAGTCTACTGGTGAAGGTTTAATTTCTCCTCCAAATTCAGGAAACATCAATGATACAGTTATCACTGGTGTTACAGCTACTCAATCTCCAAATAAGGAGATTAATCAAACTAAACAATTCACTGAAGATGGTACACCTGTTATTAACAACTTTGATGAATATGCTAATATTGTTAACTATTCAAATGATGTTAAAGAGGATGATATTGCTATTGATGAAAGAAATATTTCTCAATCAACAGTTCAAATTCATCCACAGTATCAAAATCAGCAAGAATCACAATCTGGATCTGTTACAAACCTACAACAACAACAACAAGCACCACCACCGCATCAGGCACTACATCAACAACAATCAAACACTTCTATTACACAACAAGGATATCAACAACCAAATCCATTTGTCAATTATAACAATGGTGGTAGTCCAGGTAGTCCAGTGGGGGCCAATGGTCCAAGAGAACCAATTAGAAGTAATTCTTATCCAATGATAAACTCACAAAATGGATTCCCACCTCAACAACAACAACAATATCCAAATTCAAATGGTCAACAATTTTATGGAAATGGTTATATGAATCAATCACAATTACCACCACAATTAAATAAGAAATTATCAAATATGAAATTGAACGGTAATATGCAAGGTATTCCACCTCAACAAGCATTACAACAAAAACAGCAACAACAACAACAACAATATAACAATCGTCATACAAATAGTAATATGAACAATCATAACAATCATAATTTACCATATCAACAACAACAACAATTAATACAATCTGCATCATCAGTTGTTAATAATTCTTATGGTCAACATCAATTACAACCATCATTTCAACCATCTAATATTAATGGTGGTAATGGTATGCCAAATAGAAGAGTTAGTTCAATGCCAATGGTAACATCAAGAAAGAATCGCAAATCTAATATGATGTTAAATACTAGTAATATTGATAATGTCTATGGAGATTCAAGAAGATCCAATATGAATAATAATGTTAAACAACCACAACCAATAAGAGCACCAATGAATCAAAGATCATCAAATAACTTAAATGGAATGTATAATGAAAATATTGGTCATAATGGTATGAATGGTAGTAATATTCAATTAAACGGTGTTAATAATGGTAATGGTAACAACAATAATAGTAATCCAATCTATGATGGTTTTAAGAATGATAATAATGGTAATAATTCAAATGGTTCAATCAATATTAAGAATAATAACAATTCAAATAATAATTTTTCCAAGAATATACTTCCAGAAAGTTTAACCAATGGTAATGGTAATGGTACTGTTAATAATAATAATGAAGAAAATGAACCTTTAGTAGTAGTTAGTCCTACATTAGCATCTGAACCATTACCTGAACCAAAACCATTAGGTGTTACAAGTCCAAAATTACAAGATGGATTTGAAAATGATGATGATAAGAAAAAGAAAAAGAAGAAATTTGGAATGTTTAAATCAAAGAAATGAACAATTTAGTGTATTCAAATCAAAGAAATGAATAATTCTATACTGTTCAAATCAAGCTTTATTAATTTATGAATACGAAAAATAAAAAAAAATGACTTTTTACAAAAGAAAAAAATATACATATATTAACTACTTATGCATTTAATAAATAATATTTAAGACTAATTACGTACAAGTAAAGTATATAAATATATATATATAATTAAAGTTTAAAACTATCTACATTGTACATTGTACAAATATAATATATAAATAATTTGCTTTAAGCGCTTGAGCAAATTATCTTTATATTGTTGATATTAATAAAGATACAAGATTATAATTTAATATGGATCATTAATTGAACAGTAAGAAGGAGTAAATTCCAGTTCAATTCAATTCAAATTAAATCAAATCAAATCAATGTATTGAATTAAATAAAGAGAAAACCTTAGTACTAAATCATTGATAGTGTAACTAAGAAACAACCACATGCCACTGTTTTTGTTTTCTTAGAATTAGATTTAAAATATTTAATATAGTAGAATTATGAACCACCACAACTTCTATATTTCAATTTCTTACTTAGTAATTACATACTACTACTATTAGTAGTACTTATAATTGTAAAATTCAGATGCCATTTGCCAATTCAATGACAAGTGCACATCGCTGCAAACCATAATGACGAAAATAAAAACTATGGCTTCTCTCGATCGTGCCTTTCTCTCTTTCTGCGATAAACGAAATTTTTATGACAGGAAAATTTAACTTAAAATAATAAAAAAAAAATATAAAAAACCAGTGCAGATATTATTAATGACAGAATCAGATTCAACTTATAAACTGAAAATGACAGAACGTGTCACTTAGCTCTAAAGTTGGAAAAGAGCAATAAAGTATATACTACTACAATTACAGTTATTCTATATTGTTATTTTATAGAGATATAAAATCAGAGTATATCTATACTGTATGGTATAGATAAGATCGATATATATATAATACATTACTCTCTTAGCTCGTAATTTAGTGATTAATTAATGGTAGATTTTAATAAAATTTAATAATTTTGACAATTTTAATATTTTTGTTAATTGTGGATAAACTGTGGATTCTTTTTTTTTTTTAATTTTATGTTGTTGTTTTGCAGAGGGCAAAAAAAAACACTTTGAACTTGAATATAAAGAAATCAACAAAGATTTAATTATACTTAATTTAATATTATCTTCTTCTTTTTCTTTTTTTCTATTTATTTACTTATTTCAACGTTAAATAACAGTTTATTTGTTTACTTTATATTTCAATAAGAAGTTACATATTCACTTTATTATTTGTTATAACTTTTTATTAATTTATTTTCAAGTTATAGGTACTACTACTACTATTTGAAAAACCTCAGTTTTTGTTTCTTATTCTGCTGCTTAGGAGTTTAATACTCCATTATATTATATTATATTATATTCATTATTTGTTCGGTATTGATTGATTATAAGCAGAAATAAAGGCTATTTAATAGTAATATTATTACTGAAATAGTATAAAAGCATTTAAAGATTATTAACATATCATAATTCAATCTCGGTTAGATTCATCAATCATTTAATTTTTTTTAGCATTAACAATCAAGAAATAGATATGAATCTTAACATGAATCTAAATAATATTAATAATAATAGTAATAGTAATAATAATACTGTCACTACCACTCCAACTTCTACTACTACTATCACTACAACTAATACTGCCGCTAATAGTTTAAATTCAAATCCTACCACTACCACCACTAATAATAATAGCAATTCTGGTTCAACACCAAGATCCACAGTAATACCAATAATTTCACCAATTCAATCAAATTCTTCATACCAACATCAACACCAACAACACCACCAACAACAACAGAATGATAATGATAATGATAATGAAGAAAGTTCAAAATTCTTTAGAGATGCTACAGAGGCAATAATTGCTACAACTTCAACTTCAAAATTAGATCCAACAATGGTTGAATTATTAAAGAGAATTCAATATGCTAGTAAGAAAAATCAAATTAATGGTATCTTTAAACAACAACAGCAACAGCAACAGCAACAACAACAACAACTTCAGCAACATCAACATCAACAACAGCATAATAATAATATATTACCTTTACCATTATCCTCACATAACAACAATAATAATTTCCATACTAATCAGGATAATCTTCCTGTAGTATTTGGTTCACCAAATAATTCAATTAGTACTAATAATTCTAATTCAAATTCAAATTCTACATATTCTACAATACAGAATAATGTTAATGATTTTACAAGTTTAGAAAATAATACTAATAATTATCAACAACTTCAAAATTTCCCAAATTTTAATCTTAGTTATTTTGATAGTCTTATACAGACTAGTAATCCTTCAACTTCATCAAATTCACAATTAAATAAAAATATTAATAGTTCAAGAAGTCGAAAGGGAACTGATCATAACTCTCCTCTTCATCAATCAACAACACCTTCAAATACATACCATACTAACAACAACAACAGCAATAATAATAACAATTCGCATCCATCTCAATCAATAACGAATCAAAACAATAGTCATAACCATAATCACAGTCATAATCACAATAATCATAATAATGAAGAAAATGATCTAAGAGATATATCTGAATTACCAACAGTAATACCTACATCAAGTTCATCATCAGTTTCTAGTAATGATCTAGTTTTAATTCCATCCGCTGAAGAATTAAAATCTCAAAATAAAAAATTAAAACATACAGTTGATCCAAATTCAACTAAACCATTTATTTGTGATCATTGTAATCTTTCATTTCGTCGTTCATCTGATTTGAAAAGACATCAAAGAGCTCATCTACCAATATTACCAAATATTTGTTCACTTTGTGGGAAAGGTTTTGCAAGAAAGGATGCACTTAAGAGACATGTTGATACTTTAACTTGTAAAAGAAATAGAGAAAGAATGTTACAAAAGAGAAAGGAAGAATTATTAGAAGATGAATTGGATGAATGATCCAATCCAATCAACCAATCAATCATATATTCATTCTACATTTACAATTACTAATACTTCTATCAACATTTTAAACTTCCCTTTCTTTGATTGTTATGTTTTTCTTACTTGACCCCCTTTTTACTGTGGCGCTTGTTTTTTCATGTTCATGTTCGACAAATATTGTCAACTCTTATTTGATTCATTACTGAGGATTCAAAGAAGTAAATCCTCTTTAGATATTCTATTTATCATCATAATGTTCTATTTTATATTCCATTACCTTGATATATTATCCATGTTATCTATGAATTTGAAATGTTCATACCATATTATCATATTAGTAAACATTTATAAATACCAGAGAATTTGGTTTAATACTACTTATTTGTTCACCACTTTCTGATTATTGTTTGTTTCACTTTTTTTTATTACAAAAGAAAAAGACTAAAACTTGATTGGTACCTATTTATATACATATGATATTACTTACTATTAATTATTTGGATCTAGCTGTGCTCCCTTCCTTATGATTAATCATTTATTGTTAATTTGCTTTTATTGTTATTGTTTTAAAAATGTTTTTTTTTTTTTTTTTTCTCTTTTTATATAGAGGATTTAGTTACTCCAAAAAATTATACAGGTTCTTTAATGTTTTCATATAATTAATATTTCATGATTACTATTCTTTAATGATAAAATTATTGAATGTCTCAATACAAAGTAGATTAGACTCATGATTCATAATAAATGTGTAATGTTTTTTTTTTAATTTCATAATAAAGTTTGAAATTAAGATAATATACAAAGTGTCAGGTTATACTATAGATTGCTTTAATAGAAATATTACAAATCTTACTGGTATTTAAATTTAACAAGTACCTTTGAAAGTTGAATGATGATTTAATAAATGATCCTTCTTAGCACTGCTTTCTTGTGAACTTTCATCTCCACCACTAGCAATAGCATTCAATAAATCATATATGAGTTCTGTCTTTGTATCAGCATCACTAACAGTAATACTTTGATTATATAATTCTGAAGATTTGATTAAAGTTTCAGTTACTTTAATAATAGCTCTAGATAATCTAAATAATAGATCATCTGTTAATTCTGATCTTACAACAACCCTTAAAATTTCAATACTCTCCTCTGTTGGTGGTAATGGATAATTTGGTATAATCCATCCATCCTTTCTTAACAAGGTTGAAACAATTGATTGTGGTACATGTGGATATTGTGCCTTAAATTCATCAGTAAATTTAAAGGCAACAACTGGTAATCCCTTATTGAAAAAGCTATCATCATTATTTAATTGATTGGAAATATTGGTTTCAATTTGTTTGACATCATAATTTAATTCTCCATTAACTCTATGAATATTTGAAACACATTCAAAATATAATGATTTTTCCAAAAAATTTGATAATAATCTAGCATTTGTTAATGATTTATGATGAATCTTTTTAAATCCATCAAAACCCAAATGTAAAAAATTAAAGTATTGATGAATTGATTGGAAACCTGGTCTTGAAAAATTTAAATTAAATGATTCTTCAACACCTCCTAAATATCTTAATTTAAATATCAATTCCTCTGGTAAATGACTAGAATCTCTCCAAATAATCCAACCAAGTCCTGCAGTAGTTAAACCAAACTTGTGACCTGATGTATTAATGGATACAACTCTTTTAATTCTAAAATCCCATTTTAATTCAGGAAAACAAAATGGTGCAATAAATCCTCCACTGGCACCATCAACATGAATTGGAACATAGATTCCTCTTTCATTTTCAACTTTATTCAATATTTCATTAACTTTTAAAACATCTTCAAATCCACCTGTATATGTTGAACCAAGAATTACAAAGATACCAATTGTATTTTCATCAACTTGTTCTTCAATCTTAGTTAAATCTAAGATATGATGTGATTCTTTACAAACTGGAATTAATCTTGCTTCAACATCAAAATATCTGGCAAATTTTTCCAATGCAACTTGTGCATTCGAACCCATAATAATATTTGGTTTTGAGATATCCTTATTTTGACTTTCTCTTCTCTTTTGCCAAATCTTTTTCATGGCAAGACCACCAAGCATAATAGCTTCACTAGATCCTGTAGTAGCAGTACCAATAGGTTTTCTTTCAATATCATCATCATTGGTTAAGCCTGTGCCTGTACTATTCCATAATTTACCAAGAATTGAAATATTTCTTTGCGTGATTTCCATCATTGTTGGATATTCATCAGCATCTGCCAAATTCTTTACTAAATTCTCCGTAATTAATTTAGAAGCCTCATCATTAGTAAAAGTATTAACAAATGAGGCTAAATTAAGACTTGGATTACCATCTAACTTTAAATCATTGTGCAATAGATTATATGCTAACTCTTCATCAAGTCCCTTCTTTGGAATCTTATATTTATTTTGTGAAATAAATTCCTCGTTCTTATTAATATGAGATTTAGGATTATGATAATGTGAATTGGACAAAATTGAGTCCTCTAATGAATCTGGATCAACTAATTTGGTTAGCATTATGAAGTGGAATCAATCAATTGATATATACCGAAGATAATAAAGCGATAATAATGAATTATCAATTAGTAGTAAATATCTTGTTAAATATATTTTAGGGGAAATAATGGATAATTAATAAGTATAAATTATAAGTAGTGGTTAGCAATATAGATGTCAAAGTTGATATACGCACTACTAATTACATAATCATTATATAAGCAAACTTTTTTTTTCTAAAAAAACGAATAGAGAAGGTCATCACCATTTAAAACGATAATAATTGTCTAATATATAGATCAAAATTAAGTTATCAAATCTACTGGATCTTTGTATAAATTAAAACAATAAATTATATATATTAAATTGATAGGTTTTCATTTAGATATATATGTGATGATGGAATAGATGGGTAATGGATATGTAACATGAACATTAATGTGCTATAAGTGGAAATTTAAAATGATATGATTTGACTATTTAAAATATTAAATTATTTATTCGACTTGAGATTCAAAGTTTTCACCTTCAACTAAGTTTGGAATTTCGTCATCACCTTCAACTTCACCTGAAGCGGCACCAGCAGCTTGGTTTTGTTGTAATTGAGCAGCTAATTTAGTTAACATTTCTAAATTTTCAGCACCTAATTGTGGAATAATACCTGGAATCAAATCTTTGATTTGCTTTTCTTGTGGAATACCGTAGAAACCGTAGGTATTGTGTTGGTTGGCAGCTTGGATACCTACTCTGTTGAAATGTAAAACGGTACCATCTTCCTTGAAGAAGTTAGCTTCAGTAACACCATCTAAAGTTTGAACGTTTAACTTTTGTAAAGTAGCTTGCAATTTGGAATCATCAGCAATAGGTTTGGTGTTATTCTTCTTAGCCTTAATTCTTGAACCACCAACTTTGGTGGCAGATTGCTTTTGTAGCTTAGCTAATTTGGCTTGATCAATTGGCATTCTAGATATGATTCAAAGGTAATAATGTATCAAACTCTAGTAATTAATTGAATTGAATTTTTCACTTTTCCATTTTTTTTCGTCGACGAAAAATTTTCAGTAGAATTTCTTCGCAAAGGTGTACGGATGTTGAAGAGGTTAAATAATTCAACTTTAACTAAAAATTACATAAAACTCTAGTTAAAGTTAAGTATATAGAATTAATATTAGTGATGAGATCTGATATTTGATCTTAATGAAGCTGAATTTTCATACAATTATTGAACTATAGTAATATTTAATTCTTTATAAATAATAGAGTGTTTATATTTGAAAGGTACTAATGTTGAGCTATAGGAGATTCTACTCGGATCTAGCACACAAATATTCAAAGACGTTGTTGTTGCCAAAGACTCAATTTCCAAAGAGATCAAATTATAAGAAGACCATTGAAGATCTTATACCAAGATCCTCTCAAGAATTATATAAGAAACAATTTGAGACCTTAAAGACTGATAATGATATATTCATTTTACATGATGGTCCTCCATATGCTAATGGTGATTTACATTTAGGTCATGCATTAAATAAGATACTGAAAGATATTGTGAATAGAGTTCAACTTATGAAAGGTAAAAAGATATATTATAAACCAGGATGGGATTGTCATGGTTTACCAATTGAGTTAAAAGCTTTAGAATCAATTAATAGAAAGCTCAAGGTTAAGGATAGTTCGACTGTTCTTTCAATTTCTGAAATTAGAAAAGTAGCTCGTGCACATGCTGATACTGCAATTACAAAACAATTAGAGACTTTTAAAAAATTTGCCATAATGACAGATTTCAATCATGTATATAAAACAAAGAATCATAAATTTGAAGTAAACCAATTAAAGATTTTCTTGAAAATGTTGGAAAGAGGTTTAATAAAAAGACAAAATAAACCTGTATATTGGGGGTGCGAAACTAGAACAGCTCTAGCTGAAGGAGAATTAGAGTATAATGATCATCATAGATCAACTGCTGCATATATAAGTTTTCCAATAGTGAAAACAACAGAACCGTTAAGAAATATTTTAGATATAAATGGGATTACCGATGTCTCTGCCTTGATTTGGACTTCTACACCATGGACAATTGCATCTAATAGAGCCATTTGTATTAATGATAATTTCGTATATACAATTATACAGAGTGATTCACAAAACTTGATTGTATTAGAGGATCTGGCTGATTCAATCATCAAGTTAAACACTGATTTCAAGAGAACAAATATTATTATTAAAGGTAAAGATATAGTTGGAACGAAATATACCAATCCAGTAACTCCAAACAGCGAATTTCCAATATTACAAGGTGAACATGTTACAAACTCTGCTGGTACAGGATTAGTACATACTGCGCCAGGTCATGGTAATGATGATTATATCGTAGCTTCTTTAAAAAATGGTATTGAACCATTCTCACCAGTTAATGAACATGGTAAATATACTAATGAGTTACCAACAGGATTTGAGTCACTAATTGGTAAAAGAGTTCTTGCTGATGGTACAAAGTTGATGTTGGAGGTATTAGAGGCAAATAAAATGATTTATCAGGTATCAGATAATTATATTCATTCATATCCATATGACTGGAGATCTAAAAAGCCAATTATTATAAGATCTACCCCACAATGGTTTGCCAATGTTGGTGAGATCAAAGAAGATGCTATAAGAGCAATTAATAATGAGATTAATTTCTATCCTCAAAAAGGCCAAATGAGATTATTATCATTTGTAAGTAATAGAAATGAATGGTGTATTTCAAGACAACGATATTGGGGTGTTCCAATTCCAGCATTATATCATAAAGATGATAACTCTAAGGTTCTTATGGATAATGAGTCAGTTGCTCATATTATTTCAATGATTGATAAATATGGTACTGATGCTTGGTTTGAAGAGGAATCTAATGTCGAAAGATGGTTACCATCTTCTCATCAGGGTCAAGGTGAATTATATATGAAGGGAAAAGATACCATGGATGTATGGTTTGATAGCGGTACAAGTTGGAGTGAAATCGAATCATTCTGTAAAGAGAATAACTTAACCCGCGATATATTGGCTGATGTATATCTGGAAGGTTCTGACCAACACAGAGGTTGGTTCCAATCTTCATTACTCACTAAAATTGCTTGTGATAATAAGGCTCCATATAAGACCATTATCACTCATGGTTTCACATTAGATGAAAAGGGATCTAAAATGTCTAAATCTTTGGGAAATATTGTAACTCCTGATATTGTTATTGAAGGTAAGAATGGCTTACCATCAATGGGTGTTGATGGATTAAGATTGTGGGTGGCCAGTTCAGATTTCACTTCAGATACTACTATTGGACCAAATGTTTTAAGACCCATTAGTGATTTACTGAAAAAGATTAGATTAACTTTCACTTTTATTCTAGGTAATTTAAATGAATTTGAGAGGGAAAATCTTGTTCCATATGATCAAATGCAATTAATTGATAAATATGCCTTATCAAAGCTTTACAAAATGAATGAATCCATTAATAAATTGTTCTCGGAATTTGAGTATGGTAAAGCTATTAAAGAATTCAATTATCATATTAATAGTGAATTATCTGCCACTTATTTCCATATTGTCAAGGATCGATTATATGCTGATGATCCAACTGGGTTATCACGTCGTTCAG
>JAJMFI010000081.1:0-42999 GCA_030574595.1 Ruyongia chambardii
CTTTATCCTTTAATGAGGTAATCTTAGATGATTGAACATTATCATCTAAAGTTGAAGAACTTGTTAAATCATATAAATGATTATAATCAATTATGCCAGTTGGATATGAAACTTTATTAAATGATTTATCCTTAAATTCAAATATTTTATCAAATTTATATTTAACAGCTTCAGGAGTAAAACTTGGACCTAATTTAAATATTTCACCAGATGATCTTTCCCATCTTATTTGAGAATAAAATCCAGCAGCTAATTCAAATATTGAATTTGTTTGATTTGTTGAATCATGAGTTAAATAAAGAACCAATGGAACAATCTTATCAGCACCTAAATTTTCCAAAATATCAGGTGGTAATATACCTTCAGTCATTCTTGATCTTGCTAATGGAGCAATAATATTACAATTAATATTATATTTAGCACCTTCTTTAGCAATAGTTTGACCCAAACCAATTAAACCACCTTTAGCACATGCATAATTAGCTTGACCAAAATTACCATATAGACCAGCAGGTGATGAAGTATTTATAATTCTACCAAATTTTTGATCCCTCATATATGGCCAACATGCTCTTGTTAATTTAAATGCAGCAGTTAGATGAACATTTAATACTAAATTCCAATCCTTTTCAGTCATATTTTTAAATGAAGCATCTCTTAATATACCAGCATTATTAATTAGAATATCAATTTTACCAAAATTTTTAATAGCAGTTTCCACAATTTTTTCACCAAATTCAACAGAATCATAATTTGCAACTGCAATACCACCATTTAATTTAATTTCATCAACTACAACATCAGCGGGTCTCTTATTATTAGACGTAGAGTTTGAATTTGCATCACCCTTTAAGGTACCACCTAAATCATTTACAATGACTTTAGCACCTCTTTGAGCAAAGGCAAGAGCATATTCTTTACCAATTCCACCACCAGCACCAGTGATAATGACTACTTTATCTTTAAAGGATAGAGTATTGCTTGTTGACATATTGACAGTTTTAAATTTAAAGTTTGTAATACTTGATATTTGATATTTGATATTTAGTATTCACTCTTTATTCTTAATTGTAAGTTGTAAATTGTAAGTTGTTAATTATTGATTAATAGTTATTAGTTATATATATATATGAATATAATTCATTATAAGATTATTTAAATTTGAATATTTAATTTTATGAGAGTATCTGATTTAATTTATAGTTTGATTTGCTCAAATACTTTTTTTTTTTCCTTTAACAAAATTGTTTGCGGGGATTTTTAGCGTAGAAAAATGATGCTGTAATTTTTATATAGTTAATTACTTATTTGCTACTACTATAACTAAGTAACTAACAAAGTAGGGAAACAGTGAAGAAGTTACCTCGGTTGATTATATTTATAATGGTCAGTCTTCAATGGTGACTTCAATGTTAGTGAATAAGAGTCATCCATCTCTCTAAATTGATACCATCAAATGTATCACGTGAGATACATTTTGTCATTATTGTCTTTGTACTGTCTTTGTATAATTATAACTATATAAGTATATCGAATGATATGTTAGGATGTATACAATTTAGCAATACTATACCATATAAAGTTTAACATTATTAATATTTACAAATTTGATCTTTAAAACACTATCTCATATATATCTTATACATATATCTTATACACAAATGTTAATCATATAGTTATTCATTGATACTTTTCTTTTCTTCTTCATATGTTGGATAATCAGTATATCCAACTGGACCTGGTGAATAAAATAATGCTCTAACATATTTAATCAATGGATAACCATTTGCAATTCTAATTGGTAAATCAGGATTTGAAATGAAAAATCTACCATAGCAAATTAATGTATTACCTAATTCAGAATCTCTCTTTGCAATTAATGGATTAATTGCATAATTACCAGCTCTAATAATAATACCTTTCCAAATATTATAGATAAATTCATTACTTGCATCTGCTTCACCTTGACCTTCAACATTATTAAAATCAGCAACTCTTGGTTCAACAAGATGAATATATGCTAATCTTTTACCATTTTGAGCTCTCTTTTCTAATTCACCAAATATATATGCATATTGTGCAACAATTAATGGTTCCTTAACACCAGACATTGTACCAAATTCTCCAAATGGTGCAAATCTAATACCAACTCTATTTGATCCAATTGATTCAATAACTGCATCAATAACTTCTAATGTAAATCTTGCTCTATTTTCAATACTTCCACCATATTCATCAGTTCTATTGTTTGAAATTGGATCAATAAATTGATTTAATAAATATGAATTTGCAGAATGAATTTCAACACCATCAGCACCTGCCTTTATTGAATTATTTGCAGCTTTAACATAATCATTAATATATGATTTAATTTCTTCCTTTGTTAAACCTCTTAATTCATTATTAACCTCTTTAGCAATTTTTTCACTACTTTCATCAGCATATATATTACTAGCACTAACAAATGGGAAACCATCTCTTGAAAGAATATCAGGCATTGATTGTCTACCTAAGGCCCATAATTGTTGAAATACAAATGATCCATTATTATGAATTGTTTTAAAAATTTTAGACCAATTATTAATTTGGGCATCATTATAGATTCCTGGTGCTAAATCATAACCACCAGCTCTCTCTGATATAAAAGTTGCTTCAGTAATAATTAAAGTACCTTTAACTTTTGATCTTTGATCATAATATTTATTCATTAATTCAGTTGGAATATTTTTAAAATCATTTTTAAATCTTGTTAATGGTGCCATAACTAATCTATGTTGTAATTCAATTCCATTACCAATGGTTAATGGTTTATATAGAGTAGTATCCTTTAAAGCAACTGGTTTAAAATCAGAATGTTTAATTTCTAATTTGGTTGGAACATTAGCATCTGTAGGTAAAGCCATTTTTTTCTTTCTTTTATTGTTATAATATTGATATGAGTATTAATATATTTATGAGTATTAATATATGATTATTGTAATGTCTTTTATCAATTTAAGAGAAAGAATCAACGTATTTATAGATATAAGGATATCAATTCTATTATTAATTAAAATAATTTTAATTTAATTCATTAAACGTTTATAATTACTTCATTTTGTATAGAAACGTTTAATCTTACACCTTTTTCTTAACACCTTGTTAATAATTGTCATAATAGAAAATTAGAAATTAGAAATTAGAAAATAAACATATTAATAAAAATATTAATAAAATAAAATGTATAATCAATGCAATGCCCTTTGTTATACTTCACTCTCTTAAAATTATTTAATTAATAAATAAATACTAGTAGCAGATTTGTCAGCAGCAAAAGAAATTAAAATTATTTGATACAGTATGAGCCCTGAAACTAAATCGTTTTTTCCACTAACTGTTTGTAATAAACTAAGTGAGAAATTTTATTTCTTCTTTCAAATTCAATATTAGTAATCAACGTTAATTAATAAAAAATCAGCAGTTAAAAGTTGATACGCTTAAAACTGATGCAATATAAGCCGATTCTTAGGCTGATTAGGGGCAACATCAAGCTTCAGTTAACATTTCATGTTCTTTTAAAACTCGGTGCATTCTTTTCGGGCCGACATGATATCATGTATAATTATAATTATAATTATAATTCAACTCAACTTCATCATCATAATCATAATTACTATTATCGTCATAAAGTGAATAGCATATAATTAATAACCATAATATATTTGTAATAAAATATACATTTGAATTATTAATCAATAATAATGATATCAATGTTAACAATATTTGCAATATTTATCAGCGAGTTCAATTAATCAATACAAAAGATAATAAATAATTAGACAGATATATAAAAAAACAGAGACTTAAAACTAAATAAACAAATTATTTCCTTCTAAAAGCAAAAAAAACAAAAATTAAAGAGAAAAGAGAAGAAAACGATATGTGTTAAAGTTTCTTCTTTTCCCACTTACTAATATTAAACAATTGTATTAAGCAGTAGTTAATGTGTGTACACACATATACATGCACATATCGGATTAATTAGCAACCCTACCCTTGGTAGCTGTTAAGAATTCACGATAACTTGGTAATCTATTAACTCTATCTTCAATTAACTGTGCTGAAGCCCATAAACGTAATGAACTAACTTCTCTTGAATTTGGAGTATTTAATGGTTCATTAGCTGATCCACCTCTAACAATATATAAATTTTCATAGATACCTGTATCATCTCCTTCTCTAACTTTATTAATAATATTTCTAATCTTTTCATTAAATGAACTTTCTAATATTGGTACCTCAAATTTACCAATTGGAACTTGGAAAATATCATTAACTCCAAATACATCATTAACTAATTCTGGTACTGCATCACCACCAATCCATAAGAATAATTCTGTTGCACTATTAATTAAATATAATCCATATCTTTCAAATCTTTCTGCACTATCATTAATTGCCTCTGGTAATGTAATTTCACCATTTTCTTCATTTGGAATACCACATTCATCTGGCATATCATGTAATGAATAAACTGTTGGATAAATATATCTAATTAATTGTGGTAATGGTAATGATCCTAATAAATTCAATGCATATGCTCTATGATCTGATGGTACTTTACCTGGTCTAAATGCAATATGTTTAGTTAATGCATGTATTAATAACGGTAACATCTTTAAATTGGTACTTAACGCTAATGGTGATGCACCACTTGTATTACCAGTGGCAACTTCTTTTTTAAAGACATTAAAGATTTCAATTAATGATTTTTCCAAATAATCTCTAGCATCATTTAATGAACTTGATAATGTCTTCTCAATCGCTTTATGAGTAAAATAGTTTGTAATGGCTAATTGATCAGCAGATGCATAGACTTCAGAAATATTAGCTGTAGTTGGAATGGCAACTGTAAGAACTCTAATTCTTCTTTCAGAAAATGTTGTAGTATGTAAGACAGCAGTTTGAAAATAAATTAATGGTTTATTGATAGTTTCTTCAATACTAATTTCAATGGTATAACTTTGATCTCTTGGAAAAGTTGGAAATGAACATAGATCTGATGATCTGTTGAAAAAATTTCCAAAGAATGCATTCATCTTTAACCCGCTTGAACCTCTAGTTCTTAAGACAGCTTCTAATTGAATATCTTGAGAAATACAGTTAGCAATTTCTTTAGTTAATTTAGTAACATCTTCTATACTACCAGCTGTCCAAGCAGGATAGTAATGAGTTTGACCAGCAGTATATCTTGGTAAATTGGCTAATGATGCAACATCTTGATAACCACTTGCTGTTAAAAAGAATTCAATGGATACTTGTGATTTATTACAATCAACAGCAAAAGATTTATAAAATGATGAGTTTGATGATAATAAGGCAGATGCCTCCTTAGGTTTATCAGCAAAAGTTTCTTGATCTCTAACAATTAATTTACCTTCACCAATATTTGGTAATACTGAAGCAAATGCAACTATCTTACCTCCACTAGTAGCAACTAAATTATGGGAAGCTCTTAATGCTGGACCAAGGGCAAAGCTTGTGTTTAAATTATTGGCAAACATATTGTTCAAATTCTTCAAGAACTTTTCTATATTCTTTCTAGATGAGCTTAATTGAACTAATAAGGAATCTGGACAAGGAATAAATGGTTCGTCTAAATCAGGAACAACCATAATAGTAGGCTCACTATTAGAATCTTCGTCCTTTGGAATTTTAAAATAATGTAATGCGGAATCAACACACATAAAACCAACTCTAGTTAAACCAGTTTTGTTTGGGATACTATCTAAACCTTCTAATAAGGTAGTAGCAATAGTAGATAATAAACCAGATTGGACTGCTAAGACAGATACATCAATAACAAACATATATGTTAATGGTTGAGGAGTTCTAACAGTGTATTCTTTTGGAGCAACAAAATCAACTACTGAATGACATAAATCATTTCTTTGATATCTATTCAGACGCATTTGAGTAATTGGGTTGAAATCAAAGGCAGAAGGAACATCATTTTGTAAATTACATAGATTACATCTCCATCTTTTACCTTCCTCAGTAAAAGTAACAAATGGATTGATGTAGTTACGACAACGACGACAACGAGAGACAACACAATCACTAACTAGTGGGGCTGTTCTAACATCATCATGTAATGATATATAAGGTCTAATGACTAAAGCAAATGGTAATTTCGATTTCTTCAATAATGAATGAGTGGTTGGAATTGCATTAAGAGTTGATCTAACATATTCAGGAGGACAGTTAACATCTGGATTACCAGTAACAGTAGCAGTTGGTGGAATAATTAATGGCGGAGGTGGTAATGATAAATCTGTAATTGAAGGAGGTAATTCCCTTAATAGATCAGCTTGATATAGCTGGTTTAATGGAGGGCCCTGATGTTGAGACTGTTGCTGTTGTTGTTGTTGCTGCTGCTGAGATTGTCCACCATATGATGGTTGTTGATAGCCACCATACATAGATGTACCAGCTGGAACAACTGGAACACCCATTTGATTTTGAACTTGACCTGCACCTGGATAACCATAACCAACACCTGCACCAGCAGCTGCAGGAATTTGTGGTTGATATTGTTGAGGAGTATGTTGTTGGTCCAAAGTTGGAATACCACCAATGTTCATATTATTTATACCTTGAGCTAAACCATTAATATCAGATTGAGCTGCAGTAGCAGGAGTGTAGTACGCAGGTTGACCATCAATACCATTGGCTAGTGGTTGACCTTGTTGTGGAAATTGAGCCTGTTGATACTGTTGTGGAGAAATCTGAGCTTGAGCTGCTTGATACTGAGTTTGAGGATACTGACGTCTCTTATGTCCAGACATTGTAACAATATTAAATTGATTAAAAGGTGATTAATTGATACTAAATAGAAATGACTTTTTATAATTAAAAGAAAAATTAAGGTTCAAGATGAAATTTGAAATTTGAAATTTGAAACCTGAAAGCTTAGAATTGAAAATGAAGTAATTTTATATGTTTGATTAAGTCTTTGAATACTTTCTTGATCTGATTGTATAAGATTAAAATTAGTTCGCAAGAAAATCAATGAAAAAGTGTTAACTGATCTGGTAAATGCAATATAAATGGGACTGAAATGAAACGATCAAAACCAGAGATGGATTAGTTGGACAGAGGTGTGATTGGCACAAGTGAGTACTTGATCTGTAAGATTCAAAAAAATAGTTTGTCTTCAACTCTAATTGATCTAATTTAAACAGTGATGTATATCAATGATATGAGAGGCGATTAGGAGGTGTCTACCAAGATCCAGATTCAATTGCGTTTTTGATTTTTCTTTTGGCTTCGTTGTTCAAAAAAAACAACAACAAAAAAAAAACTACTGGAAGAACAAATTCCGAGGGTTACGGACTTGAAATCTTACCCGGACATCTCGGAATTCTAAATTAGGTTAAAAGCAAATATTGGCTCTGTATCTTCTAGAGGTTAATGGGGAGCTATTATCTTACTTGGTTGATAATTCATATTTATATATATATGTACAATAATGCCAATTAAACTATATAATATTCAAAATGAAGAGACTATTCATACACCTTTAGTTATTGTACATGGACAATCTTCTCTAGCTGACAATGGTATACTTACTGTTCAAAGTCAAGGTGGTGCATACCCTCCATTATCATATGAAATTAATAAAGGTTTATTCAAAGCAATTGTTCATCTTAACCCAGGAGCAAATTTTCTTTCATTAACTCATTATATGGGATCAATTCAAAATGGTTATCCAAGCTATAATAACAGTACAGGTTTTAAACCTCAAGGTATATCCTTAACTATTAATTATATTCCATTAGATCAGAATAAACCAGTTCATCTATGTCTATTGGTTGGTAAGGATTCAGCATGTCAATTTGATTCTACTTCTGAAAAGAAAAAGCAGGAAGGAAATAGTCTTGATGTTGCTATTAAAAAATTGAAAGTGGGAGGTAGATTAATGCAAGCATTTACAAATGAACAAATGCTAAGAGCAGGTTTTGGTAATAGAACTTTTAATTTTGTTGAAGAGTTTAATGAAGATACTCTTTTTGAACAAGAAAATGGTAAGAGAATCTTTAGAAATACTATTAAGATACATATATTACGTTCTAATAAGTCCGTTAGAGAGCTTAGAGATGCTAATTTGGCTCAACAAAATAAAAATGGTACTAATACTGGTGGATTATTTGGAATTGCAATGGATGCATTAAGAGAATATGGTGGCCCATTTTCTGAACAGAGTACTTCCAAAACATTTGCACAAGCTGCTGTTATGTTTATTGATACCCATTGGGATGGTAAACTAATCTTGACACATGCTGCTTTAGGTGGTGGTGATGATAAGATTAAATTGGCTATCTTTGGTTCTCATGGTCTATATTCATGGCCAAATTCATTAGAACAAATTTGTCCTGCTTTCCAAGATACAAGAAAATCTGATATTAGGGAAGTTGCCAATGATTGTAATGAATGTAGTTCATATTGGGAATGTCTTGCAGTTACATTAGGTGCATTTTTACATGAAATTGGTCATTCTTTAGGTTGTCCTCATCAAGTTGATGGTGTTATGTTAAGAAGTTATACAACTTTAAACAGATCATTTTTAACAAGAGAAACATTTTGTTGTCGTACGAATAAAAATGGTATTTGTCCAGTTACACCAAATGATGAATGTGGATGGTATAGATTGGATTTATTAAGATTTTTACATCATCCATCATTTACCTTACCAAAAGATTATTTAGATCCAACATTTCATAAGAATCCTAAAAGTAATGGTAAACCATCAATGATTCCATTAGGTAATGGTAAAGCACTTTTAACTTCAACAACTGGTATCTATTGTATTGAAGTTAGACCACAAGGTGAAGAATTAGCACAAGGTTTTATTGAATATTTACCAAAATCAATTAATACTAGTAGTCAGGGTGCACCAAATGAGGTCACTGTTTCAATTGCTCAATTAAGACAAACTATGGCTTCAAGGGGTAAACAAAATGTTGCTAAATTTCAAGTTAAAATTTTAACTGTTGATAATCAAGATGCAGAATTTAATGATTTTGAACAAATTATAAGTGATGGTTCAAGATTTGTTGATTTAGGTAATGGTATTACTGGATATAAATCAACACATTTTGGTGATGACAAAAGAGGAAGTGAGTTCCCAAATCAAATATATGATCCTGCAAATGTTGTTAAAGTACGTATCTATCATGGTGGTGCTCTTGATGGATTTGAAATCTATTTGAAAGATCCAAGATATATCACTCAACAGCAACAACAGGGAACACATTTAGTAGGTCCACCAGTAGGTCCACCAGCAGGTCCACCATCAGGTCCACCAGCTTTACCATCAAGAGATTATAAGAATAAATTTGGTTCATTGATATCAGGAATTAAAAATCTATCAACTGGTAATGATAGTAATAATAATAATGGACCATATAATGGACCAACAATTTCTATATTGGTAGGGAATAGAACAAATAATTATCATGATTTTGGTTTATATCAGGGTGAAACTATAAGTTCATTTAATGTTAGATCAGGTGCGTGGATGGATGCTATTCAAGTTGTTACCAATACAGGTAGAGTAAGTGAAATGTATGGTAATATAACAGGTGGTGGAGGAGGTGTAATGAATGCACCAATGGGTTATAAAATTGTTGGATTTTATGGTACTAAGGAAAGATGGTTAACCTCTTTGGGACTTATATATGTTCGTATATGATAAATTATGTTATTATGTTATTACAATTCTTCATTATTTTTAAATAGAATAGTTTAATATAGAATATTAATTCAATATAAATCATAAGTAATTAAACTTTGAAAACTTGTATTAATAAATTTGTATTAGTAACTTTTGATTAGTACATGTATTAGTTAAGTTAACCCCATATTTTTTACAGAAAGATACATCACGTGACAGACACGTGACTCAATTTATTTTCAGCGAATAAAATCAGTTCAAAAAAATTTGCTAAAAAAAACTACTGGAAAGCGAAAAACGAAAAATGAAGAAAATAAAAGAAAAAAAAATAAAATAAATAAACGCTGAAAAAAGCTTTTAATAAGGAAAAATTGCTCTTTCTTAAAATATTACTACTACTAATAAGTAATTTACCTATAATCTCATTACCATATAACCTAACTTATTGTACAATGTTACGTTCATTAGTTTCAAAGAACTTAAAGACTTCAATCTTAAGAATCTCTCAACAAAGATCAGCCTCTACCATTCCAGCAGCTTTATCAAATGCCACTATTGTTGATTTAGACAAGAGATGGGTTGGTTTAGGTAAACAGGATCAAGATGAAATTGCTACTAAATTACAAGAAAGACAAAAATTACCATGGGCTGAATTAACTGCAAATGAAAAGAAAGCTCTATGGTATATTTCATATGGTGCTTGGGGTCCAAGAAGACCAATTCATCCACCAGGAGAAGCTGGTAAAATTGCCATGGGTGTCTTTATTGGTGCTGTTGCCTCTATATTAATCTTTTTAGGTCTAAGAGCATTATCTGGTCCACCACCAAAGACTATGAATAGAGAATGGCAAGAAGCCTCTGATGAATATTTGAAATCAAAGAATGCTAATCCATGGTCTTCATACTCTCAAATTCAATCAAAATAGATTGTTCTTCTTTAATTCTTTGTGTTTTTTAAGTTAATTATAATATAATCATCTCATTTATTATTATAATTATTATCATTACAAGCAAGAAAAAAAGTTAAACATCTATTTTATTATTATTCATCATTTATTCAAATTTTATCCACAATCAACCCTTTTCTAATCATTTCAAAAAAGAAGATTTTAATGTTATAAAGTCAAATATGTAAGTTAAAAAACATTGAATTTTACAATTTTCCCAATCTTTTATTCGTCATTTAAATTGTTTTCAATGTCTTTACAATTAAAAACTAAATAACAATCATCTTTTTCACACAGTTATGTTATCATAACTACTACAATTATCACAACTATAATTTATTACTATCACTATCACTATTATTATTATTATTATTACTATTATTACTATTATGAAATCACTTTTTTTGGCAAAGAGAAATTAATTCATAAAAAGATCACTTTACAATTTCAAATATCACAAAAAAAAAACTTAGAACTCTTTACTAGTCAATCCTAGTTAGAGTCTGTATCTTATTTATTTATACATGTTTTCAGAACAGTTGTTTTAGAAGTCAATAAAGGAAAATGAATTAATATCATTAAAAAAAAAATAACTAGAATTAAAACACGGTATCTTTTGTAGTACTAACTAAACTAATCTCGTCTCATTCCCCAAAGAAAAATCTGACCATTAAGAGGAACGCAAATTTTAATTATCGAACCACCAAAAGATTAAAAAAAAAAAACAATAAAAAAAAAATTGAAGGAAGGAGAACAGAAATAGGAAAAAACCCGAAAATGCCAACAAATCTGCCAATTTAGAAAAATCTGTCATAATATCACGTGATCAATATTTCATAACGTGTCATTTCCGAATCAGGAAGTTTTTCTAAATTTTTTTCTTTTACTATGATGAGTTTAACCTATGGATGCACTCGAGTTAAAAAAATTATACCTTGCTTTGAGCAACAATAATTATTAAGTAAAGTTTTAATTTGATTAAGGTTTTTGAGTCTTTCTCTTAATTATTAATTTATTCTTTTTACTAATTTTATTCTTTATTCATTGTCATTTGCATATTTGTTTCTTGCTTTTTATTCAAAAAAATATTCGCTTGGATAAACAACAACCATAATTAATACATTAACAAAAATAATAATCATTAAACATTGTTATATTATATTATATTATATTATATTATATTAAAGATATAGTTATTAAACTTCAATTTCAATTTCATAATGTCCTTCTCATTTGGCTTTAATGTAGATGAATCTGATGATGAACATGGTATTATAGATGGTTCAGGAGCAAGTATATCCTCTAAGATTAGTAGTCCCTTAGAGGCATTTGTTAATCCATTAGATCATAATGTTTCATCTAAGGTAACAACTATTGAATCAAGAAATGCTAAATTAGAATCTTTATCAAATTTATTAAATCGTTTAATCGATAATAGAATTACTTTTGAAACTTTTCAGACTCCTCTTACTTTGAAAACTCTATACAGAAGAGAATTATATGATGTTAAACATCAACTAATGAATGAAGATAATGATACATTAACAACTCATACAAGTAATAATGATGGTAATAAAAAGAAGAATATTAATATTAATAATACTAATACCAATAATAATAATAATGATAATAATAAGAGTAGTAGTATTAATAGTAATAATAATAGTAATCAAGAAGCTGAGTTTAAGATATTGATTGGTGAATCTGCCTCTGATTTACAACAAAATATTTATGAAGGTGGTCTAAAGAGTTGGGAATGCTCTATTGATACTGTTGAAAAATTAGCAACTTATAAAGATTCAGAATTATTGAATAATATTAAGGATAATACTATTATTGAACTAGGTTGTGGTACATCTTTACCAACTACCTATCTATTCCAAAAAATTTTACAAAATAAGATTAAAAATGTTAAAATTATTCTATCAGATTACAATGCCTCTGTATTAAGATTAGTAACATTACCAAACCTTATCATTACTTGGTCCCAAGTATTTCTTTCAAAGGAACAGTTGATTGATTTACAAAAGGCCAATAATAATGAAATTCCAATTGTTGATGGTGAATTACAATTATCTGAACAACTATTAAATTCTTTTGATCAAACTTTAAAAGATTTAAATATTCAAATTGAATTAATATCTGGTGCATGGTCAAGAGGTTTTATGAATTTAATGATTGAATTAAATTCAGTTAATAGTAAATTTGGTTTAATAATCACATCTGAAACCATCTATTCATTAGATACTTTACCAATAATAAGTGAAATCTTAATTGAACTTTTACAATACAATAAGGATCAACATGATAGCTATAGAGAAGGTTTAGCAATTGTTGCTGCTAAAGATATTTATTTTGGTGTTGGTGGTAGTATGGTTGAATTTGAAAATTATCTTCAAAAGAGAATAGATCAAGGAATTGATATTCAGATAAAGATTGAAAAAATTGGTACTGGATTAAAGAGATCAATTGCATTATTAAGCTAAATTAATTAATCATTCATGCTGAAATTGAATTTGGGTGGTTTGTATATATTAACCATGTAACATTTCCAGCTTCTCGTTTGATTAAAAAAAAGTTGTATATAGCGCACTAAGTGCTTTGAAATATCTTTAATTACATTTCTACATGTGATATATCATCTATCAATTTTTCGCCCTTCAGTAAGTAGTGTTCCCATTTGCAGAACTTCATCATCAATGTATAACTTGATCTGTTTAAAGTTCAGTAGTAGTAGTTAAAGTAATAGTGTTACTAGCAATAAAAAGTAGCGCCAAAAAAAAAAAAAAAAAATACTGAAATATTGAGATACTTAGTAAACAATGCAATACGTAACTTGCTAACAAACCACAAAAGTGGAAAACTAAGACATTAGAAAGATGAAGAAGCCAGTTACTTATGGATTTTTTCATCCATATTGTAATGCAGGAGGTGGTGGTGAAAGAGTATTGTGGCAAGCTGTTAAAACTACTCTTGAATTTCATCCAAAGTCAATTTGTATCATTTATACTGGTGATCTAACAGACACTAACAAAGTTGGAGATAATACAAATATTGATGATACAAATATTATTGATTCAGCAAAGATTATTGAAAATGTTTCCAAAAGATTTGATATTCAATTAGATTCACAAAGAGTCAAATTTATTCCATTAAAATATAGATGTTTAGTAGCTCCTGCTACATGGCCACATTTAACTCTATTAGGTCAAGCAATTGGTTCCTTAGTTATTGCATCGGAAGCCATAAATCAATTCAAACCAGATATTTTCATCGATACTATGGGATATCCATTCATCTATCCTATGGTGAAGACTTTTTTAAATTGTCCAATTATTGCTTATGTTCATTACCCAGTCATATCTAAGGATATGCTAAACAAATTACAAATATCTACTTCAATTTATGGGTTAAAACAGTTTGTTAAATATATCTATTGGAGATTATTCATGATTTGGTATACAATTTCAGGATATTTTGTTGATATTACATTAACCAATTCAACATGGACTAATACTCATATAAATAATATTTGGTCATTAAATAAAGATATTGAAATACTATACCCACCATGTTCTACTGAAAAATTTATAACTTCAAATGATTTGAATAGTAAGACATGGAACAGAGAAAATTCAATGATTTGTGTAGCACAATTTAGACCTGAAAAAAGACATAACTTAATAATCAATGAATTTTCTAAACTGTTCACCCAAGTCAGCTTAAATACTAAACTAATTCCAAAATTGATTTTAATTGGTTCAATTAGAAGTAATGATGACATAATATACGTTGAAGGTCTAAAAGATTTGGCCACAAAAACTTTGAAAATACCAAATGATAAAATTGAATTCATATTAGATGCAAAATATGAAGTTGTTCAACAATACTTGAAGACATCATCATTTGGTATAAATGCAATGTGGAATGAACATTTTGGTATTGCAGTGGTTGAATATGTGGCTAGTGGATTGATTCCTATTGTACATGCAAGTGCTGGCCCATTATTAGATATTGTTGTACCATGGGATATAAGTAATCAAAAGCAATCTGTAGATCAATGTAATAAAACTGGTTTATTCTTCAAAAGTGAGTTGGATCCAGATTATAATAAGGAAATATTCAAAAATTATAAGTCATTAAGTCAAATCATGTCATTGGCTATGCAATTGTCAGACACGGAAAAAATCCAAATGACCAATAGAGGTAAAGATTGTGTATTGAATAGGTTTTCTGATAAAGCATTTGATGTTGGTTGGGTTAAAGTTTTAAATAATATTGATGGTAAGTTCAATAACTCGCATTTAAATTACATATTAGTATTATCACTTATTGTTGTTATAATCTCGTTTATATTTCTTATATAAATTTACAAATAAATGATTTCAATAAAAAAATGCAAAATTAACTGGTAAATTAATGAAAAAGTAAAATTAAATTATACTAAATGAATTATTGTAATGCAATGTTTAAGCTCCTTTCTGCATACTTCCCATAACATCCACATATCCTCTCCCACCTCTCTTTTTTCTTCGACCTGAGGCACCACCATTTACACCAGCCAAATTCATTAAAGAGTCAATGTCACTAGCTGGCTTTATAGTAGGAGTAGGTCCACGCATCGATGAATTAGATCTCGAACCTATAGCTGCGCCTGGAACTTCCAGAAAACCTGATGTATTTGGAGTGCTTGTATCAAGAATCTGGGGTTGATTGGCTTTAATCATTTCAGCATTTGCAGAATCTGTCCTTGGCTTACTGAATGTAGATTGTTTTCTTTTAATAACGGGTGGAGGTGGAGGTGGGGCCGCTAATGCCTGTTTCTCTTCTTCAGTGGCGTTAGAATTAACCCACCTCTTTAATGTTTCATCATAGTAGAAACTATTTTCATCACCTAATTTAGCTTTATATACCTTTGGTTCATTCGAGTTTTGTTTCTCTTTACGTAACCAAGTAAACCAACCACCATTATTATCTTCCTTTTTATTATTCTTCTGATCTTCAGTCTTCTTGGTATCTGTAGGTTTAACATCCGTCTTTTCTGCACTTAAGCTTGGTTCTTCTTCAATTTCATCATAGTAACCATCATCTTCTTCAACAATCGCACTGATATTTGCATCTCCATTGCTGTTTATTGGTAAAAATCTAGCAGTGCTTTCTCTTCTAACAGTGCTATTTCTCTTTTCAATTGGTGAGAAGTATTGATCTGCTGGGATTTCAGCCTCTTGAATACTAGCTCTAAATGAACTAAAATTGGATTCCATTGGCATTGGTTTGAATTGAGCACCAGGCTCTGATTCCCTAGTGCTAGGCTTAATGGCAGAAACAAAATTGGATGTTGGGGATAATGGAGCGCTTAAATTTGAATGAGCTGATGAGGCACTTTGATTCCCAGTATCGCTTATCACATTTGAAAATTCATTGGCATTTCTGTTACTAGAACCAGCTCCAGCAGGAGGTGCATACGCTATACTTGGGTTTCTATTAATCTTCGGTGGCGGATAGGATAAAGTTGATGAATTTTCCACATTGATTTCCGAAGTCATTGTTCGCGATGGAAAAGCTTTAGCTTTAGGTCCATCGTTATTCATTTCTGACTGTAGGACATCTTCATTATTGATATTCGATGTCTTAACTATAGAGCCAGAGGCTGAATATGGAACATATTGAGAAGTGTTTAGTGGCACCCTAGCAGAAACTGAGCCAGTTAGTGGTGCATACGAAGAGCCTTTACTAGATTTTGATGGATTAACCTCTGAGAAAGGTGTATAAGGATTGCCTACTTTTCTTCTTGCATTATTAGAGCTAGCACCAGGAACATATGGGTTATTAGCAGTGAATGCGAGTTGTTCACTTGATCTATTTGTTGGAAGATTTGAGTTTCCATTTGAAGAAGGTAATGGCTGGTAATATTTGTTTAGATTTTCAGATGATGGGGAATCTATAGGGCTTATGTATGAATCACCAAACGATGGTGCCACTTGTGACTGAATGGATGATCTTCTTGATAGTGAATTTGGATCAGGACTGAATTTGCTGAACACAGCAGACTCCTTGGTGTTTGTTTTCACACCTTCATCACCAGAAATAAATTTGTTTAAGCCACGATCCAGTGTTCCCCAGACTCTTTCAAGTTTAGGTCTACCAAACCAACCCTCAACAGCTCCATTTTCTGCTAATAGTTCAGATAATGCTCTCAATGAGTAGTTAAAGCTGATACTTTTCGTTCTAGCATTTTTGGAAGCTAATTCAACAAATTTTTGACTGTCCACAAACATTTGATAATCGAACAAATAAGAAGCATGAAGAAGAGAGACTAACGACACATCATCAACCGCTTGAGGCAATTTGTCCTGTAAAATTAAAGCATATATCTCCAAATACAATATAACACGTATAGATTTGGAGTTCACAAATTTACTAATTGGTTGATCTGCTAAAATAAACAAAACATAACCAGGAATTATTTCTCCTTGCCTGATTAAAAATTGGCCGAATTCAGTTAAGAACTGTGTCAGACCAGGAGCCTTGTTTGCAATAGCAGCATGTGTAAGTTGCTTCCAATTATTCAATGCCCACGCCTTGCTTGATTCGCTTGCTTCAAAGTCAGTTATCACATTAGAAATATCGCCAATGAGAATTTGAAATAATATTGGTAAAAAATGATCTTCGTCACCATTGAATTCACTAGACAAATACGATTTAGCAACAGAAATCCATGATTCCTTAGAGATAATACTCGAAATTAACAAAGATAAGGCATAATTTCCTTCGCTTAGAGTGATTGCAAGAGCTTTGTCTTTTTCACCTGAATAAATTAGATCGAAGATCAAGTGATTTGAGCTTTTTTTATTCTCATTAAATTTCTTTATGGTTTTGCTTGTGTACCTAATTCCTGTGGCATCCAAGGGTGGAAGACCATCGCTTCCAGAGAGTTTATACTTAATGATATCAGCTAATAGTAATTCAAGTTCTTCTGCTTTCGATGATAGATTAGTACTCAGTAATTCAATCCTCTTATCCAAAAATTTATCAATTTGTGGAGTGTTCTTTTTAGTTATAGCTGGAAATTCCTTCAAAGTGCCATCTTGCAATATAGTTTCAACGTTAACAACCTTTATAGAGTTAGTAGCTGCGTATTGAAAATCAGATGATGGAATCAAATATGCAATCTTTTTACCATTACCCCAACTGAATAATGTGTACTGTCTATTTCTTAACTGGTCAGGGGCATTTTGAGTATACGATGACTGAAGCTGGTTTTCAGTAGGTGATACTGTGATGTTTGGTTGGGAGATACCATTGATGTTTGATGGAATGAACGCATTGCTTGGTTGAGCAACGCCGTTTGAAGCATATTGCTTAGATGGTGCATACTTATTAGCAGCTACAGACTTTCCTGATGCAGATGGGGTTTGTTTATGGTTTGGCGAATAATTATTTGAATTTGGCACATTTGATGGAGAAGGCGATGCAACAGGAGCATACTTTGAAGCATTTATTTTTATCCCCAAAGAAATATCAGACTCTAGTTGAGGATTTTGCTCTAACGTCTGCACAGTAACTGGTGATGGAGGTTGCATCAAAGATTTTACAGGAATGGTTACAGCACCATGCGTTATTGAGCCAGAAACAGTGCCATGGATAAATGAAGATTGCGGCTGTTCAAGAACAGCAGATTCGGATAATATTAGTGAAGCCTTTGAATCTAATAGTTGATCAGTAGTTAAGCGGTTTACTTCATCGGATTCAGTGATTAAAGTCTCTTTCGATACATTTGTAGTATATTGTTGAGACACAGCTGGCTTGGTCGTAACATATTGAGTTGGCTGATCGACTGATTCATTAATGATTACCGGTTCTATAGGAGGTACAACTGACGCCTGCTGTTGCTCGATTTCCTGTTGAGGTTGGATCAAGATAGACGAATGATTAATCTCATTCGGAGCAGAATGAGCTAGAATAGGTGCTAGATCACTATTCGATAAAGGTTCATGAATTAGCCCTAAACCTTTTACCAGCTGATGATCATTGACTTGAGAGTTGTTCTCATCCGATGTATATGGAGCAGTAGGTTCAAAGTTGGCTTTTGGATCAGAAGATGATTGTCCTTGTGGATTGATGGTGACCGGCTCTGCTAGAAATAATGACTTTTGAGGTTCAATTGGATCATATGCTGAATATGGTTGCGTCTGAATTTGTTGACTGGTAGCATGTGATATTTGCTGGCTATCCATAGATGGATATACAAATTTGCTTGCTGTATCCGGTTGTCTTGCTAGATATGATTCACTATTACTCACATTAGAAACAATCTGGCTGTTTAGTTGTTGTTGTTGCTGCTGTTGCTGCTGTTGCTGCTGTTGCTGCTGTTGCTGTTGTTGTTGTTGATAACGATAATTTTGTTGGTTAGAATATTGGTTATCAACTAAATGAGGCATTGATGGTGGAACTACTGACGGTCTATACCTTGAAACACTTTCATTAGCACTCTGCCTATGTTGAGCTACTTCATGAACAGCGGAAACAGGTGATGTGATATGAGTGGCTGAAAGTATCTGAGGAGCATATTTATTGGTAGTTGGTGCATAGGCAGTGCGGGTAGCTCCGGGTGCATATTTGTGGGCAGCTGAGGCAAGAGTACTTTTTGATCCATTAAGATCTGTAGGATCAGTCGAATGTGAATTATGATGAATCGGAATAGTAGATTCAACTTGATTATGAGTTACTGATTGCATACCTTGTGCCATATAATTATTAACTGCTGGTTGTTGTATAGCCTTTCCTGGCTCTATACCTGAGCGGTAAACTGATTGACTTTCATTATTATGGAATGCAGTTGGTAAAGGTTGTTGGAGAGGTACCTGTGGTGCATATTTGTTTGAAGTAGACTTTTGAACAGAAGGCAGTAATGCAGGAGCATAGTGGTTAGTCTTTTGCCTTGATTGAGTAATTGGTTGAGGTAAATTAGGCGTAGATGCAGATGCTGTGTATTGGTATGGCAAGTTCATTGGCTGGTTATTTATCATACCATTTCCTCCTATTTGAGGAGATATCATTGCTACTTGAACAGGAGATTTAACTTTCATTGGTTTGGCATGGCCAACTGGTGAAATTATTGGTAATTCTTCAAAAAAAGACTTTTTAGAATTGTTGACAAATGGTTGCGCCTTTGGATGGGATGAATGCATGCCTAAAGAAGATGGAGGTCTAGAAGGAACCATCTGGTTAATTGGTGATATTGGAGGAGGAGGAGGTGCTAAAGGATTTGAGAATGAACGAGTAGATGGTGCTTTGAAAATGTTTTGAGGTACCAAATCAATTGGTAAATCGTAAGCATCAGATTTCTTTTTTTCTTCATTTAGTTTTTTGATGTCCAAATGATTTTGATTATGATCTGTTTGAACTTTATATGGGTTATAAATAGAACTTTGAGTATGCTGGGCAGCGTTGGTTGTTGGTATATCTTTTAGTGGTTTAGAGATATCAGCAACATCAACATCATCATCTAAGATATCATCATCTAAGAAATCATCATCCATATCCAACATTGAGAACTTGTTGAAATTCTTCTCAACTTCTATTGGTTTTTGTCCTTCCAAGCTTGAATTGACTTCTGTGTTAATAGCAGGAGTATTCACAGCGCTAGCAATCGGTTCAATAGAAGTTATTGACTTGGAAATTAAACTGGTGAAATCATCGTTTTCATTTGAACCACCAAAGATATCAACAACATTCTGGTTCTTTAAACTTACATCAGCATTGGACTGCTCAATTAAACTTGTGAAATCATCATAATCATTATTAGAGTTTTCAAACAGATTTGAGGCTGTTACATCCTCATTCTCTTTAGCCAAGTTTGCATTCTGCTCTTCTATGACGTCATTGTTCAATGCTTTTTCCTCAGTTGCAAAAATTGGGGTTTCCTCTTTAGTTTCATCATTTACAACTTGTGTCAAACTATTAGATTGACTTTGTTCATTATTTTCAAGAATTGGGTTATTATCAGCCATTTCTTTTCCTGATATTGGTTGCTTTTCTTCCTCTTTCTCTGTTTGCTTTTCTTTTACATCTTCTTTTATACCAGTAGATGATTCGACTTGTTCATGAATAATATTTGTACCATTGCTGGAAATTCCAACACCATTGCTTTCCGTAGCAACAGTAGATTGATCAATTAAACTTATAAAGTCATCGTTATTTGAATCTCCAAAAAGACTTGAAGCTGCATTATCATCTTCATCTTTGATTGAAGGAGTATTTTGTTCTTGAGCCACTGGAGAGTTTGAATGATTAATTGTTTCTCCTTTAATTTCTTCAGTTGATAAATCTTTTCCATTATTATTATTCGAACTGATTGGGATATTAGTTGGATTGATAGATTCAATTAAATTTTTGGAATCAATAGGTTGTTTAATAAGATTTATGAAATCTTCATTATTAGAATTTTCAAAAAGGTTAGAGGTTGAATCATTATCTTGTTCAATTTCGTTTGATGCTGAGTTTTCTTCTTGTTGATCAAGATTTGAGGTGGTGATAGTATTAACAATTGGAGTCCCATTTATAGGCTCAAGGGTCAAATCACCTTCTTCATTAGCGATTGGATCTTCAAGCAGTTGAGATTCATCATCATTATCTACAACTTCAACTTCAACTTCATTTTCATTAGTGTCTATTGGATTACTTAGTTCTTCTTCAGTACTTTCAACTTTGATGGTAGAATTTTCATCCATATTTAAAACTTGAATTGAAGATTGTTGAACTTCTTCAACATTATTAGTTTCATTTACTGAAGGAATTTCACTTTGAACAGTTATTTGGTTATCTTCAACGTTTGTATCAATATCATTTACAGTTTGTATTGATTCCTTCTTTATTTCATGATTAAGATCATTATTAATAGTTTCAATGTGATTTTCAACACTTTCGTCAATTATCACAGGTTGAACTGTAGTTTCAACTTGATTTACTTCTTCATTAATTTCATCTTGATCAATATCAATATTAATGTCTTTATTATAAGATTCAGTTAGATCAATTTTAGCAATTGGGGTCACTTCAATAGTTTGTGGTGTTTCGATTTGAGCAACTTCAGAAGAATCCAGTTCCTGTTGTGAATCAGTATGTGATTCCTCAACTGGTTCATCGGCTATGGTCATTCTGAACCTTTATAATTGGTACTTATATGCTTGTTTTATGTAAGTCTTTACAGATTCAACTGTTTTTTACTTTGACCTTCAAAAAAAAAAAAAAAAAAAAAAAGTAAATTTCCAATTCAAGAAGATATTGGTGTACGGATGCTGACACGTCATCAATTAGGAATTTAAAAAAAAAACATAAATAAATAAAATATGAATGTTTTAACAACGTTATACGTTATAGTATATAGAACTATGATATATATTGGAATGTTAAGTGTATAGAGAATAATATTTTACTATTACACTGAACTGGTGATGTTACAGTATACTTATAGTTAGGACTTAAGTATAAAGTCTTGAAAGATCATCAATAAAGGAGGAGTTATACTACCAATCATAAATCATTAGCTAGATCCTTGTAGTACGCACATACATTATTTATATAAAGTAATCGATATTATATTGATTCATTTATAATATATGAATATAAAGCTAGTATTAGCAACTCATTGGATACTACTTATACGATAATCTGTAACACTTACTACTCAACTCTTTCAAATTACTTACAAACATCATCTACATCTTTCCCTCTTTTTCTCTTTCTATGACACTCTCTTTTTCTCTTTGTAAGTCTCTCCACGAAATTTTACAAAAATAAAAAATAATGCTAATGTCTGATGAACACAAGAACCTAAAATACAAGCAAGTAATTACGGATATATATATATGAAAACAATAGCCAATTACCAATAAAAAGCTATCACAAAATACCTCAAGATCATACAGACAGATAATCAAATAAAAATTAATAAAAGGTCAAATGGTATTGCCTCGCTCTGGCCCATATAAGGATGCACAAATTAAAGTAGCAGGTAGATTCAGCAACATCTATAAGGCGTCTAATCCAGATACTTCATCATTATCACCATTTGTATGTCTTAAAATAACAACACCAAATGAGGAGATACCTCCTCATAACTCCAAGGATGAATTAAAACTATTAAAACTATTAAAAGCTTTAAATTGTGAAGATCATCATATTGTTAAACTAATAGACTCTTTTGAATTTGATTCTGGTGAAAATCTTTGTCTGGTTCAACCATACTATCCATATACATTGGTTCACTATCTAAGAGATAATTCAATTAAGGTAAGCCCAAAATTCAATCCATATCTATTAAGTTCTTCATCAAATACATCAATCTCATCATTAAATGAATTGGTAACATATCAAAATAATTTAAGTTTACAAAATTCAAATCTTATATTTGAAGGTATTGTAAAAGGTATTGAATTTCTTCATTCAAATAAAATCATTCATAGAGATATTAAACCTGATAATATTGTATTCCAAAATTTTAAACCTGATCCAATAATTATTGATATGGGAATTAGTTATATCTATAACCCTGATAATTTTGGTAAGGAATCTCCAAATGATAAGATTTGTGATGTCTCTACAAGTTATTATAGAGCACCTGAATTAATTTTCCATCTAACTGATTATTCATATCCTATTGATATATGGTCATTAGGTATTTTATCTACAATGCTTTATAGTGATGATTTAAAGACTTGTATTCAAAGGGATAATTCTAATGAGGACAATCATTCTAATTCAAATATAAGTGATTTAGCATTAATTTATTCAATCTTTAATAAATTTGGATTTCCAACTTTACAAGATTGGCCAGAAGTTATAAATTCACCAACTTTTTCAAGTTTCCAATTTACTAAATCAGACCCAATGGAACTTGATACTCTTTTACCAAGAGCTGATGAAAAAATTAAACAAATCTTTAAAAAAATGATGGTTTATCAATCGACTGATAGATTAACTGCTAATGAAATATTACAATTACTAAAAGTCTAAACAATTTCAAAATCTATACTTTTCTATCTAGCATTCGCATATTTAGTTGCATTAATGTATAATACGTTCAAACAAATAATGAACCATTGCACACACACACACACATGCCCATATATATATATATATGTGTATCTGTGTATATATAATTACATTATGCTCTAATCATTGAATATTATATCTGATAGATTTAATAGTATGAAGTAAATAAATAATGTTTATAATTTTATTGAGACATTAATACGTTATATACTTGAAGCAGAACGGTAATTGAATCTATTGTTCTCTTTCAAATTCTCTTTCAAGCTTCATGAACTCTAAGAGATCATTAACCCTATTTAATTCTTTATCATTAAGAATATTAGCCTTTTCATATTCATATATAGAATCATCATCAAAGCTAATATCAGATCTAATACTATCATCAGTATTATTGTTATTATTGTTCAATAAATAGTATCCATTCTTATAATATACCAATCCTTTAAGATCAGTAGATTTGTAATTTGGAGTTATATCAGCATCAATCATACTTGACATATCACTATATTCAGAATCACTAGTATTCCCACTATTACTACTATTACTAAAATTTTTACTTTCTTGTTCTCTCAGAAGTTGAACACGTGATTTCTTATTTTGATTTACAGCTTGTTTTATACCCTTTCTAATACTTGGTGTTATTATATTAGTTGATGGTTCTAATTGTTGCAATTGTTGTGAATTTGTTACTATTGGAGTTGATCTTTTAGAATTTGGAGAGCCTGGATTTCTTTGTGCAAACATATAGTTTTCTTCTTGTTCCTGCTTATTGATCTCATGATCAATTGATGAAGCTATATTTGTATTTTCTATGTTGAAATTTTCCTTATTTTCAATAAATTCATCAGAGTTGATCATAACATTGTTACTAATATCCATTCCTAATTTATTATCAACAATAATTCCCGTATTATTAAGATTACTACCATTTCTACTAACAAATTGTTGTCTCTTCATCATATTCTTCTGTATCAAAGTTGGTGTCAATGGTGTACTTGGCGCTCTTTTTCTATCATTATTATTGTCATTATTACCATTAGCGCCATTACTATTGATATTGTACTGATTCTCAAGATTCTCAACCATGATAGTTCTCAATCTTGCAGGTGTAGAATCACTCATATTATGAGCTCTACTACTATCAATTAATGGACTCTGTATATATTCACGCATACTTTCATTCATCTTTATAGTCTGCTTAGATTTGATAATTGATTGACTTTACAATCGTTAAATATTCTCTTTAATTATAAATAGTTGAATGTTGTTGAGTGCTGATTAAAAGATATGGATCTGTTTTTTTTAAAAAGGAAAACATTGAAACATATGTTTACTTTTCATCCCAAAACGGATATTCGTCTAATTCGGTATACACCCAGACATTTACTACAATTACTTGTGTAAGATAACTAGTTATTCCAATATAAGTTGATAAGCACAGTGATCATTAAACTACATTTCGTGTATATAGACTATGTTTTAACTTTTCTAAGCTAAAAGTAATATCCACCACTGTTTGAAAGATAAATATATAATTAATACACACAATCTAATATGATTAGTTTTATTCCTTTTGTTCGGCTGAAATAACACTTAAACATTGAAATTCATCTGAGTATGAAGCCTTCCATAATCTTATCTTACCATCATCACCTGAACTACTCAATATTGTTCCTGTTAAATTCCAAGATACAGACCAAACTTCACCTTTATGATCATCGTGCTCACTTAATAACTCCACTGTTACTTCAACATTGGTTCGATTTTTATTTAACTTATCAACATCTGAATCTTCATCTTCAAGATCATTATCTTCATCTTGACTATAATCTTGTCCTATATTATTTTGACCTTTCTTATTACTATTATTTGTATTGGCATTATTATTTACTAATCTCTCCGTTAATTTAAAAATTCTAACTTTACCATCTTTACAAGCAGTGGCTAATAGTTGATAATATCTACCAATTGATGGAGCCCATGAAACTGATCTAATTAAACCGTTATGATCTGGTAAAGTTGCACATTGTACTAATTTACCTTGAGTATCTCTATGATATATGAATCCTTGATCCAATGCACAAACAACCAATTTCTCAGGACTAAATCTTGATGAACACCAAGAAAGTGCAAAATCTGATTGTAAGTTTGAAGCAGGTGGAGTGTTTAATATTTGAACCTCTGAAGTTAGGGTCCAAGTTCTTAAATCTGCCGGTTCAAGGGCATCATAAATTCTTAAGACACCGTCAGCGCCAATAGCAGCTAATCTTAAACCTAAATGAGAAGGAGCAAATTTTACATCATATAATGGACCTCTTGAATCGTTTAATACTGCCAATCTTTTCCAACGACGTCCTGATAATAATAGTTCATCAACATCTTCTTCCCATATCTTAATTGTCTTATCATATGATACAGATGCTAAAATCTTCCCAAATTCAGGATTTGCCCAATCAATCTTAACAATTGAAGAGTCATGAGCCTTAAAGGAATCATTCATTAGCCAATCCTTAGTTGAAGAATCAAAATCAAATATCTTTATATGTTGATCAGACGAGCATGTAGCGACCTGCTTACCATAGAAATCGTAGGCAACATCATGTATCAGTTCTTCATGATGTGTTGGAAATGGTTTCATGACTAGACAAATTGTTTGATCCAGATATATATACTGTTTAATATGATGGACTAAGTTTACACACTTCAGTATACTATCAACAAGTACTGTTAAGTATACTAACATTGTTTTTTTTTAATCTTTTTGGAGCTTTTCATATTTTTATTTTTATTTTTTTTTATTTTAATTTATATTTTTATTTTTAATGATTGTTTATACAATCACCACAATTACTGCTGCTTATACTACAAGTATTTATTATTACATAAAATTCAAAACTCCTATTAGCTATCACATGTTGCTATTAACACAAAACTATTAATATATCATATATAAAACACATACTATGAATCAACAGAACCCTATAGAGATTGCCTCTGATGAGTCGGAGAACGATCTGGAGATAGTGGAAGTTAGAAATGTTGCACCAAGAGTGAGGGCAATGAGAAGGCACCAAAATAATAATAATCGTGATGATGACAATAATAATACCAATAATAATAATAACAATACAGAAGCTCAAAATGTTGCTCGTTTGCAAAGAAATAACAACCAAACTGATGATAACGACGTCCAAATATTGCAAGAGAATATCAATCATGATAGAGATAGAGATAGGCCTTTCAATAATAATAATCATACTGTTAACATAGTGCACCACCATCCAGCGGTTGCATTAGTTGTCTTGGATAGACATCATGATCAATATGATCCTGAATATAATGATGATGATAATGATGATGGAAATTACACAGATGATCATGAAGAGTTTGAGGAATATGAAGATACATATTGGGATTTATACGAAGATATTCCAGCAATTGTGGAAGAAGTTCATCGAGAACCCCACTTTGAAGATTTCGATCAATATGCTGATTATGTGTATAACATACAATCAATGCAAGGTATTGGAGGATTGGCATATCGTGAAAGACAATATGCAGAAAGGCAAGCTGCTTTACGTAATAATCAGAATAACAACAACAATAATAATAACAATAACAATAATAATCACAATAACAATAATAACAATAATAATAATAATAATAATAATACTAACAATGCATTTTCAGGTGTGCTTGGACAAGGGATTAATCAACGCGAAAGAGAGGATAGATCATTCCCAACCATAGGGAATGCAATGGCTGCTCAATTTTTTCCATTTGAAGTAGCTAGAACAAATCCATTGGCTACTACAAGACAGCATCAAGCTAACCATCAACAACCAAATTTTGTTAGTGATGCGGCATTAATGGACTACTTGGAGAATCAAGATCATATGGTGAAAGATCGAAAATTTAGAAAAAATTTAACAGAAACTGAAAAATTTGGAGATAGATTAACTTTGCAATTTCAAAAGGTTGAATTACCATATACTTGTCAGATTGATACAGATGAAGATTATATTTGTAATTTATGCGGTGTTACATTAGGGGAAGGTATTCCTATTAACTTTATACCGAATAAGGAAACGATTAGTATCAAATTAGAAAAGTTACAAGAACAGTATGACTCCAGAGCACCATATCAGGCATGTAAACTATTGACAGAGGTAGATAGGGACTTGAGTAGGAGATTATTCATATCAACTAAGTGTGGTCATGTATATTGCGGTAGATGTGTTAAGAATATTGCTAATATTAAATCAGATGTACAGAAGAAAGTAAAAAAGAAGTTTAAAAAGGCAGACAACTCTATTGATAATCCATACGTTTATGCTCCATTGGTCTGTGTGGCAGATCAATGTTCACAAAGAATTGCAGGGAAGACTGCCTTTTCAGAACTTTATATCTAGCCTTTTTAATATATAGTCTATGAACAATGCAAATAAAATTTACCGTATGTAAATAAGTATAATTAATGGTCGGATTTTGAACATTGACTATACCGGAATTCGCTTTGGTTTTCAAAAGAAACCAAAAGCAAAATAGGGAAAAACTATCAAACAGTGTATCCACCACCAAGACTAACCAAATAGATCTAATAATCTTTTAATTGATTTATTGAAATCATCTATTTAAAGCTGCTTATATTACCTTATATTGAATCAAGAAAATGGAAGAAGATAGAGTATTCAGATTCAATCTATTCAAATTACCAAACTCTGCCAAATTAAGATCAATTGGTGTTTATACAAGTGGAGCTCTTTATGCTATAGGTGTATGGGCATTCTTGGATGCAGCAATTTATTCCAAAACTGTCAATGCTAGTGATGTTCATGTTAATTTCGTTGATTGGATTCCATGTATTTGCTCAACTTTAGGTATGATTATTGTAAATTCAGTTGAAAAATCTAAATTATTAAATGATGCTCTAGGTGGTAATGGTGGATTTAGTGGTTCATCATCAACTACTTGGCAAGCTAGAGTTATTCTATTCCTAGGATTTGCATTATTAGCTGGTGGTGTTGCAGGATCAATTGTTGTCTTGGTTTTGAAGTTTGTTATTAAAAAGTATACTATGCCAACCTTAGGTATGGGCATTGCCAATGTGGTAAGTAATGGCTCAATTATGCTAAGTTGTATTGTCCTATGGATAGCTCAAAACATTGAAGATGAATATTCATATTCATTAGCCTTATGATAAATGATTATATACTTTGGATATAAAACCAATTTAATAACATAAAGCAATTTTTGAATAAAAGTCTACTCATCAATTTTAATATTGAAATAATTTATTTGGAAAGGACGGTATCACGTCAACTCTTTAAACTATTACATCCAAGTAGAACTACTTTAATCTAATATTCATAGATTTCTAAACAATATTAAAATTATTAAATTAAAAGAACCAAAAGAAGCAAAGGGGGAAAGAAATAAAATTATATATAGAGCAGAAAAGAACTAACTCATGGTAACTGAGAACTAAATAAGATGACGGAGTAATAGTATACTTCTAGTAATAAAATTAAAATCAAAAAAAATATATGAGAGAGCTATTGACTTTAAGATTTCCTAGCTCTCATTACTAATATCATTATAGTAATAGGTTAAAAATGGTAAAAAGTTAATGAAATATATGCAAAGAAAAAAAAAGTTGAATGTATGAATCAACTAAACGTTAACAATTTGTAAGGGTAGTGGTAGTAGTAGTAGTAGTAGTAGTAGCAGCAGTGGTAGTAGTTAGTTCATTCACCAATGAAGATCATATAACAATACGCTCACGCAATTCACCAATGACATCTAATTCAAAACTGCTAAAATTAAATAATTTTGGCAATTCAATTGGATGATCAGAACCTCTTGGAACAAATTGACGATCAATTCTTAAATCATCAAAAAATTCATGTGCCAATATTCTTCTTGGACTCAATCTTTTTTCAGGTTCATATACAAGAACTTTCATTAATAGATCAGTACCTAAATCACCTGCATAACCTAAGATCTTTTCAAACCTTGCGCTAACTTTACCATTGAACAGAGGTTTTGAAAAAAGTGGACCATCATACTTGGGATTTGAATTAAATATAAATGATTTACTTGGAGGGCCTAACAATTTGGCTATTTCTCTTAACTGCAGAAGTGGATCATCACCTTGAAAAATGGCTCTTCCTATAATCATTTCAGCTAACACACAACCTAACCCCCAAATATCGATTTGAGTTGAATAATATTGACAACCAACAATTAACTCTGGAGCTCTATAATATCTGGAGCAAATATATGAAACAGAGACTTGTCTTGGTTCCAATCTTTTAGCAGAACCAAAATCACAAATTTTAAGACAACCAGATTGAGGATCTACCAATATATTTGAAGGTTTTATATCTCTATGACAAATACCCAAAGAGTGTAAGTAAAGCATACCTCTTGCAATTTGATAGGTATATAGTTTTATATGTTTTAGAGGCATTAGAATTTTATTGGAATAATAACGACGAATTTCCAATTGTAGGGTTTCAGGTAGACATTCCATTGCTAAATATTGATATTTTTTACCATCTTCAGGAGCAATATGAGTAAAGAAATATTCTAAATGAATAATATTTGGGTGATTTGCTAATCTCAATATTTCTAATTCTCTTGATTTATAATCAGTTTGAGCAGGAACCTTTTTTATAGCAAAAGGACCAATCCATGTTTCACCATCTAATAATTGAGCTTGAGTAACAGTACCAAAAGCACCTTCACCAATTTTTTTATATTGTTTTATAAGCATTCTTTTAGTAACATCGGTGGAGTTGGATGTAACATCATCAGCAACAAAGTCATTCATATTGATTGAGATATGGTTTTTAATAATAGTGAAATGAAAAATAAAATAGTAGGACAATGGAAATATTGGGGGATGGGGACAAGAAAAATAAGTGTGGAAACTTAATTAATTTTTATTGATGGATGTAGAAGTCAAATACTGTAGATAATTGTTGGTTTTATCAAGTAAAAGAAGGAAATGCAATAAATTTATGCTAGATTTAAATAGAAAAAACCGTTTATAAATAGTAATCAAAGTTATGAATAAAACTCAGTTTTGATATGCTGAAATAGAGGAATGGGATAACGGTTGAAACTGTCTTTGGTTTGTTTTTATATTAATCAATGGAAGGAAGGCAAAGGTCAAGTCTAAAAAAAGTTTCAATTTGGAAACAGGAGTAACAGAAGTCACAAGTGAGAATGAGGAGATAAAGATATGTGAGAATGGTGAATTAAATTAGTACCAAGAAATATAGATGAGCCCTTTAATCAGGAGTTTAACCAGATCTCAAAGCTACCCAGTTGCCGTATTGCAGTGATTGCTGTGTGTTTTAAAGCTTGTTGATGATAATGACTTGTTTTGATTTTTTGGAAGCACAAAATTGGGAATGACAGAACAACTCTGAGCACGTGACTCAAGTGTACGCGATTTCTTCTTTTGTTTTTCTTTGGGTTTTTTTTTATTCATATGGGTTGTCTTTACGGCCTCTTTTTTCCGAATAGGCAAGAGGAGGGTAAGTAAGTTCTCTGATTATTTTTTTTTTTAAATAATACAGTAGTAAAAAAATGAAATGATGTCGAATGAATGTAGTTAGAAAGACCAATACATCATCAGTATCTACTCAGTAATTTAATTGTTGATACAATGATAAGAAGTATACTGGCTTCTAGTGAGCATGCTGTCTCAAGATCTGGCATATCTTTTACAAGACTCTTTTCCTCCAACTCTATAAATTTTGCTGATGAAACATCATCAACTTCCAAGAAGCAGCCATTATTAACATTTGATCAAATTGCACAATCATTAAAGAAACAAGATGAGTCATCTGGTACTATCTCAGCTGCTGATATCCTTAATTCAGAAACATCTACTGAAGCTCCTGTAGTTGTTGCTCCCCAATTTGTTAGATCAAAGAAAAGAGATCAAGTCTTCATCACTCATAAATATATTTTAAACTCCAAATTTACAAAGAATAATACCATAATAACATTATCATCAGTTTATGAAGATATCACAAAGGCTATACAAGGTAAGCCTAATAAAGCATTCAATCATAAGGTATTTTACTATTATCAATTGCCACAGAAAACTCTTCGTACATTAACCACTGGTTGTGTTGGTTTTAGAAAGAGTGCTAGAGGTGAATATGAAGCAGGTTATCAAACTGCTGCTAAAATGTTTCAATTTATGGAACAAAAGGGTTATACTAATAAAAACGTTGAATGTGTACTAGCAGGTTTTGGTAAGGGTAGACAAGCTTTTATTGATGCTTTAAAAGGTAAAGAAGGTGATAAGATTAGACCTAAAGTAATTAGACTATCAGATAGAACTGTAGTTCCACAAGGTAATGCTAAAGCAAGACATATGCCACGTAGATGATCTTACATATTTATCATCATTTTCATCAAAATCCAACCATGTATATATATATATATAATAATAAATCTTCCAAAAGTTGAAACTATACACTATTCTATCAATGATCTCCTGCAATGTATTAAAAGTACGCAGTATTATCCATCTATTTAAGCTTCGTAGACTAGGGCTACTTCTCTTCATCACGTGCTTTACAACAGGTCTGTACTTGCTTTTGAGGTGATCAGGTGTTAGTATATGTGACTGCCTAGGTTTCCCTGAGAAAAGAAAAAAAAAAGAAAAACGTTAAGAAACGTAGTTCAGCCTAAGAATCTGAAATCTCTTCTAGCATCTCGGCCTATAAAAAGAGAGTTCAGTGCGTGCCCAAATCAATTCTCCTTCGTGAAGTTTGAAAGCTCTTTTAGAACATCCAAACATTTAGTGAAAATAACATCAACACAAATTTTAAATCTTTAATTTTCCAAAGCTTACTCTTCACTATTAGAAGAAGTAGTACAACAATAATCGATAAAAATGGCTCCATCCAGTAAGTCAATATTAATGAATAATGAACAATTTTAGATGTAGGGATATACAGGTATAATGGGAAATATCAGTTCCAGCTTGAAAGCTCATATCATGACATGTATCTAGCTATCATGAATGATCAAAAAGAATATATAATCAGATTATTTAATAATGGTGAGAACTCACAAAGAAAATGTCATAGAAGAATATCAGGTATCTCAAATTAGAATATAGCATACCAGGCAAGAAAATGTTAATGCATAACTAGTTATGAATGCCTGAATATAAATAAGCACATAACCAGTTTACTTTGAATAAAGAAAAGCAAAAATTCTTATATGATGTTTGATTAATGACTAAAACAACTCATTCCTAAAGACTTGGTGCATATAATTTTATACCAGGCATTCATCAACGAATTTTAATTAGTACTATAATATTTACTCAATATCATTGTCATCATTGAATTGATTATCTGAAGTTTTTTTTTCATCTTTGATTATATTTTCTCATCTCATCTTGAAACCCCTATATAGTATAAGATTATGTTCATAAATTGTCAAAGTAATGTTCATTTTTTACTAACAAATATTCTTATTATTTATAGCTAAAGCTACCGCTGCCAAGAAGGCTGTTGTCAAAGGTACCAACGCAAAGAAGTCCTTAAAGGTTAAAACCTCAACTACTTTCCGTTTACCAAAGACTTTAAAGTTAGCTAGATCCCCAAAATATGCTTCAAAGGCTGTTCCACATTACAACAGATTAGATGCTTACAAGATCATTGTTGCTCCAATTGCTTCTGAAACTGCCATGAAGAAGGTTGAAGATGGTAACACTTTAGTTTTCCAAGTTGACATCAAATCAAACAAGAACCAAATCAAACAAGCCGTTAAGGAATTATACGAAGTTGATGTCTTAGCTGTTAACACTTTAATCAGACCAAATGGTACAAAGAAGGCCTATGTTAGATTAACTGCTGATTACGATGCTTTAGATATCGCTAACAGAATCGGTTACATCTAATCTATTTCACCAAAAAAAAACTCCTTTTAATGTCTTTATATTAATAACGTATATTAGTCAGGTTTTAATAATATAAGTTTTTGTTGTTTGATCTGTTTTAATTGATAAATTCTTTGTGATTTCGTAGTAGAGATCAATCATTTTCGTAGATGATGAAATTGATACTACTAATAGTAAATAAACATGGAGCTCAAGATATACCTTTAGCAAACTGATTTAGAAAAATAAAAAGAAGCAATATGTATATTAATAAATAAATCAGTTATCAGGTAGTTATTGAAGCAAATGAACAAGTATTAAGATCAACTATCAATGAATCTAGAGCTATCAATGAATCTAGAGGGAAATGTTGAACATTGATTTAAAATATGCTCATCCATTTAAAGTATTTAAACCATTTTGGCTCAACAAGAATACATGTAGCTTTAGCAATTATCTTTGGATTCTTTTCGACAGTTTCAATATGACCATCAATAACAGCTTTTCTTCCCTTTGCATTTACCACTTTGGCCTTCAATAGAACAGTTGTATCAGGTTTTACAGGTTCTAAAAATTCAATTGAAAGTTTTGCTGTTACACCTCTCCCACTAGGTAACATTGGGAATCCACAGAAACATAAGAACTCATCTAATATCGTTGATATCACACCATTGTGTATCTTTCCATCATAACTTGTCAACTTTGAACCTAAATGGTAATATGCCTCTAAAGTATGATCAGTAGAATTGGTGAATACAATTGGATCAATTTCTAAATGTTGAGGACCAAACAGTAACCCTTGACTGACTTGATGAGTTTGATATGATTTAGGTATTTTGGAAGAATGGAAATTTGTTGTAAAGTTTGGATCATTACACAGTTTAATATAATTACTAGTATTTTTGATTTCATTTAGTATATCAATTCTTTGTTCCTCGATATTTCTTAAATTATCAGTGGGAGAATCAACAGACCATGTCTTGACGAATGATATGTATCCAGTAGTTAATAATGTTCCTGATATTAGAGTTTTCTTTAAAATGTTAAGTGACATGGGATCGATTGAGTGTGATGATGATAATAGGTTTAGTTAGTTTCGAGTTTTGATTTAGTGGAGATTTTGTTAGATGTGTTTTGTCTTTTGGTGATGTTTTTTTTTTAATTCTAACCCACAAGTCTTACGAAAACATGTAAGCGTTTTATAAGCAGTTTTCGTAAGACATTATTTTAGTTATTTTGTATATTAATCTATATAAGAGTTTCTTCTACTTTATCATATATTTGTGAAGTAATTTGATTCGATAATTTGTCATTTGTAATTATGATTGAGAATTTGTAATGTTATTACTCTATATTGCTTCTTGTGTTATAAATATTTGATCATTCGTTAATCCACATCTACTCTTAAACTTTTTCATAAACTGATCTGGCTTTTCAACAATCTGTTTTTCCATTTGTAGATTTGAACATTCAATAGAACCTTTTCTTGCATTTATAATCAATTTATTATCTCTTATTTGGAAAGTTCCTGGTATTTGATCCTCTATTGATGTCATTGAAGTTGATTCATCGTCATGTAATTTCAAATCAAATAATTTAACTCTTTTAAATCCATTTTCCTTCTTGGTATTAATTTCTTTGAATGTAAAGAGTGGACCTAATGCATTATAAAGTCTAATAATTTCAATAGCAGTCTTATTCTTCCAATCAATTTGAAACATTCGTTTTGGAATTTTTCTAGCTTCAGAAAATTTGTAAATTGATTTAAATGGTTTAATGTTCTTAAACTTCTCATTAATAATAACGTCCTCCAAAACATCTGCACTAACAGTTCCTAATTTATCTCTTAAAGATGTATAAGTATCATTAGCTAGGATTTTAGTTCCTGGTGATGAGGTTTGTGCCACTATTTGACCACGATCAAATTTTGTAGGATGTAATGTTTGAATTGTAACACCAGCATATTCATCACCATTTAAAATAGCATATTGGATGGGGCTAGCACCAGAGTACTTTGGTAAAAAGGATGGATGAATGTTTAGGCAGTATGGTATAGCTTCAATGAATTTAGCAGGAATCAATTTACCATATGAACATGCAATAGCCATATTATAATCATTTTTCAACAATGATAGAATCTCATCATCAGTCTCTGCACGCGTAATATTAAGACCATTCTTAGTACCATATTCAGCAATTGGAACATCTGTTATTATTTTTAATCCTCTTCCTGTTCTTTTAGGATGTTTAACAATAAGGTCAATCTCACTAATATTTGCCTTGTGTTTGACTTGTAATAACCTCTTAAGAGCAGCTATACTGAACTCATCAGACCCTAAAAAGGCAATCTTCAACGCTTCACTATACAATGGCTTGTATGAGTGAAACAATCTTCTTGAGTACTTAAACGCTACCATTGATGAGACTCTCTTTATTATAACCAGATACTAAACAAGCTTCACCACCTCAATTTATAAGCAGTATTAGCATTACTACTGCTCACTCCTACTACTGTTGTTATTACTACTACGTAACCATAAAAACATTTAAAAAAAATTAAAACCGTTTGAAAATGAAATAATTTCTGATAAGAACTTCTAACATAAACAATAAACAACAATTGAGTAATAGAAGAATTAATTTAAAAATGTTACAGAGAAGCTCCATGTTGGTCCATAAGACTTGTATGTCTGTAAGAGGATTCAGGCAATTCTCTTCTTCCTTTGCCTTGAACAATGATTATCCAGATTTTGATATGTATTCCGGTAGCTCTTCTTCTTCCACTCCAAATACTACTACTGTTCCAGCTGCTAATAGTACAACCAGTACTGCTACTATTAACAAGCCAATTACATTAAGAGATAGACCAACCTCGATTTCAAACTATTCTTCACATTCCAAGTCCTCCTCTGGTAACATTGTTTCATTAAATGATGCTCCTCTTCCTGATGTGGGAGCTCCAATTGATTATACTAGATCATTTCAAAATATGGGTTCAAAGAGATTTTCTAAAGATATTGAAGAAGTTTTAACATTTCCATTAGATCCTAAATCTGTTGAAATAAAACCAGATGGTATTGTATTCTTACCAGAGATGAAATATAGAAGAATATTGACAAAGGCCTTTGGACCAGGTGGTTGGGCATTAGTTCCAAGATCAGATACAGTTATACAAGATGGTCATATTTCAAGAGAATATGCCCTAGTCTGTCATGGTCAAATCGTTAGTGTATCAAGAGGTGAACAATCTGTTTTTAGTAAGATAAGTATTTCAACATCAAGAGAAGCTGTTAAATCCAATGCATTGATGAGATGTTGTAAAGATTTGGTTATTGCCTCTGAATTATGGGATCCTCAATTTGTTTCCACCTTTAAAAAGGATTATTGTACTATGGATACTAGAAATGGTAAAAGAGTTTGGAAAAAGAAATAATTTAATCTTTATTAGTATATAAATTAACTAGTATGTGACTGACACAAGGTCTAATATTAATATCATGTACATAGAGAGTATTATAGGTAATTTATTGTAATTTAACCTCCCCTTTAAAAATGCAGATTTTTTATATATATTTAACAAATATTCATCTTAATGATGTGGTTTATATAACCATATCTAATTATGATGATATCATATTACTATACTACAATATAGTAAGCTATAATAACTCATAATGTTCAACTTTAGAACATCTTTTATAAATTTTGTGTCAATTGGTATATAGGTGTGTCCGAACCGAACATTTGTTACCAAATAAACCAGCCATCTTTTAAACAAATTTATTTTAATACTAACTAGATTTATTATAAAAAAAATCATTAAAGAAATTTACTTAGTCAGTATTAAAACATATCTCAAATGTATATATATATATATGTATTTCAAATAAGAGCCATATAAGTTAGTCAGTTCAAGTTGCTTCCTTCTAATATCCTTTTCAAGACAAAGTGATCGATAATTAATACCCATCAGTTTGTTCCGATGGAACAACAACAGTATAAACAAAAGCATAACAGAGGCATGAGTGAGCAACAATATATGGTATTGAAAGCCAATAATTGTCAAGAGATGAATCCTTCCTTTTCAAATAATATAGATGTCAATAACAATGCGCACAGCCATTATCATCAAAGAGTTCAAAGTTGTATGGAAGCTTCTAATACTCCGTATAATTCCAATAATCTTTCTGTAAATAGACGATATGAACAACAACAACAACAGCAGCAGCAAGAAATAATAATGCAAAGATCAAGATCACCAAATCAATATCAATATCAACAACAATATCAGAATCAACATCAAGTGCGATCTCAAAAAGGTGAGATAATTAATAAAGAAGGTCAAGTATACTATTATTATAGCCAACCTCAACCACAACTTCAAGAACAATATAGAGAACAAGTAATATCTAGAAGATCTCCTAAAATTAATAATTCATATCCTAAATCAAAAGAACCTGTATTTTCTCAATCAAAATCTCAATTACAACTGCAGTCATTGCCACAATCATATCCAGATATACATTCAGAATTAAATAGTACATCATCTGGAATTAATGTAAATAGTAAACAAAATATGGGTGATCCCAACAGGAATAATAGCGACAGTTATAACAGCATTAATGAACTAAATCCTAATAATAATTTAGGTTCAATTAATACAAGTATAAACAGAAGAAAAGTCTCATCAAATTCTACTGATAGTTATAGTAAAGAAAGTCCTATTTCAATTTCAGAAAATTCAACTCAGTTTGATATATTTGATTCTGATGATGATACTTCTATTAATAAGACAAGAACTAGAGTTAAACAAGCATTTACCAATACTTTTAAACCTATCAATTCTCTCAGTATTTTAAAGAGGACTAATAAGAGAAATAATGATTTTAATAATAAAAATAATAACACAACTAATGGAAATTTTGAAAATTCTGATTTTTCTGAAAAGTCTGAGAATTCATCAATCATTAATAATACAATATCCAGTAATTCTAATTCATTAGAGCAGCAAACAAAATATACTGAAGAACCAATAAAGAAAGAATTTAATAGACGTAATAATGATATAACAACAAATCAATCACAAGAAGGACTTCAATATCAAGATAGAACTGAAGATCAACATAATGAGGATCAACAACCGCTACAACAGTTTGAACAGGATTCTGGAAAAAAGCAAGGATATGAATATCAAGAACATGAAGATAGTATTGATGATGATTCCTTAGAGTTAATGCCAACATTAGCCACTGGATATAAAAACTCAATTAATTTAAGGTTAAGGCCTGATAATGAATTAAGAATTAATAGAAATGGATATTATTTCGATCAAAATTGTTTGGATTATGATGATAAATTTGATAAAAGAAGGCGTAATAATAAATATAGAAGTATTACTCCTAATGAAGATCAAATCAGAGAACAAATGTTACAACAACAACAACATCAGCAGTCTCAAGAACAACAAATGGAACAACAACAAGAACAACAGGAGCAAGTACAACAGACTGAAAATATCAATTCTGGTCCAGATTCAGGAATTGATCAAGGAATAGATAATAGTCAGGATGCCATAACCAGTTTAATCAATTTATTCAATAACTTCCCCTTGATAAAACTGATTGATAGCCTAGATATTAGTGTTCAAAACAAGAACCTCTTAAAGTTAGCCTTGATATTATGTCTACTTATAGAGCTAAACTCTATCATTGAAGTGTTTAAATGGTGAACATTTATAAGAAGTAATACATATATATACTCATAATATAGAATAGAGATTTAATATATTTATACTTTATAACCAATAATCAATTTTCCAGCTATACGCTTCAACATATAACTGATAAACTAGTTAAAAAAAATTCTGCCAATTCCTTCTATACAGAACAGTGCAGAAATTTCACGGGTTTTTTGGTTTGCAATTCTAAGAATTAAGATTAGTATACAAGTCATTCTAATAGATTTGCTATTGATTGCTCTAATTTTAGATATTGATCAGAGATCTGAAACTTGAAGAACAAGCAGTAAACTTCTGCATAGTTGGTATAATATGCAACATCCTAATAAGGATCTGAACAAATGTACTGGTATTGACACGCTCAACCACTCATCCAATACATTAGATAAAGCTGACATTGGCTCTAATGATCAAGTAGCCGATAAAGATCGTGATGATAAAGGTAATAGCAATGATGATAACAATACTAATGATAATAATAATACGAATAATAATGACGGTTTCGCTGATGATGAGATCAAAGATTCTGATTGCGATACACAATCAAAGAAGTTTACAAGGAGAAGACATAAAAACTCAAAGTATGGTTGTGCTCAATGCAAAAATAGAAAGATAAAGTGTGATGAAAGATTACCAACTTGTGTTAAATGTTCTAATAAGGGAATACGATGTGGATATCTTGATATGTCAGAATATGAATTAGAAATGATTAGAAATAGTCATCTAGAGAGAGATGGTCTATTAGTAAATTCTGCAATAGGACAGTTCCCTCCACAGGATAACCAATCTAAAGCGCCACTAGCATATCAATATCAATATCAACAACATCAGTATCTATATCAACATCAATATCAATCTCCCATACAACTTGCACCTAAAACTTATGTATTACCAGTTCAAAATCAAATACCGAATATTGGCTCAATACAAACTCATCTCCCATCTACATCTTCTTCATCTTCTTCTTCAACTATGAATTCGACACCATTAGAAAATCAATTTCAAATTCAATCTCAACCTCAATCTCAACATCTATATTCTCAACATCCTACACATCCCCAATTTCAACAATATTCTCAATACACCCCACAAGGCTATCATTACCAATATCAAAACACTCAACAACAAACCATCAAACAATCAGATCACAAACTATATCCGTATCAATACTCATCCCCATCAACAGCTCCATCTCATTATGGTGCTCAATACTCTTATGCACAGTATCAGCAACAACAACAACAACGGCATATTCATAATTATCAACCACAGGTTTCAACAAATCATTATGATTATGTTGCTCGACAACCAGTTCAGCCAGATTTTACGAACGTCGATTCTACTCAAAAACCAAAAAATGAATCTATTCATGAAGCTAATTTTGAGTCTGGAACAAGAGAAATACCATCAAATCTCTTTTCTTCAGATCACATCGTCAACCATTCAAATATTTTAAAATTTGAAAATAATGATATTTCTAATGTTACAGATTCACAATCACCTGTGGATCGAGAAAACTATATGTTGAGTCCCCCAGATATTGTAGGAGGAGTCCAAATTGAGCCAACATCATCTCCATCTTCTACTTCTACAGGATCTGTGTATGTTTCGTCAAATTTCATGTCCCCTAAATATAATTCCAATAATGCTAAAACCGCTGATGAATTTATTGGTTTATCTGATGTTACATTGGCTAAAATAAAAACAGAAGATCTATCAACAAATGATGAAATTCAAATTCCAACAGATAGATCTTCCATTCAAATGGTCAACCCTCATATCTTTAATGAGTCTATATTCAATCTCAACCTCATTAATCACACAGATAAACCTCCAGGTTTCGACCAATCTAGAGAATTTTTCAACGATACAATGTCAAATGCTCATATAAGAACTTTTATGATGAGAAGATGTTACGATGAAATGAAAAGTGCTTCAAAGGGTGAAGTTTATTTTTACCGTATTTTATTATCGGCAGCTTTAGGAATAAGAACGACTGATAGACCAGATGCTTACAAGGCTACATTTTTAAGAATGAGAGCCAAAATCTCAAAGTTTATCCAAAACAACATTCAACACATTACTGACAGTAATGCTAATGACATATCATTGTTGACTATTTCATTAGTAAGTTCTTCATTATATTTAACTGATATCAGCATAGTGGAATCATTCCGCTTGATGACTGGTCCTGGTCTTGTAACATATGATGTCCTATCGAGACCTGATGAGTTTCCTAATTCGCTAAAACTTTTTAAAACTTTAGCGGATAGTTACCTTTACTTAGCTAAAAGTCTTCTACATCCTAAATATGATTACAGAATATTTAATGAAATACTTGAAATACTTGTGGAATTTGGTGAAGAAAACATTATTGATGAAGATAATTTCGACTCAGATGATCCAATAATAATCCAATATGAAGAATTAGTGAGATATTTGAAACATATAATCACTGTTTTAAGTAGGCCATCGTTTGATAACACAGTTTCATATCCATTACCAATGATTTATAAGTTATTACGTGACTGGTATCAAATCTTACCTTCTGAATCATTAGTCTTCAACTCTAACACGGAGCCTATTCATAAAGTATTTTATGCTTTCTGGAATATGATCGCGACTGTATTAACTGATTGCATTCCATCTTGCAGATATGTCTTCACGTTTTTATTTCAGGGTTATTTTTCATTAAATATCTTCACCTTAGAACAAGTTACATATGGTTTAGACGATAATTTAAAAAAATATGCAAACTATTGTTGCCGTATTTTGGCTTATCTATTTAGAAGAAAGGCATATATCTCAAGGAATAGTTTTATCAAAGATCAGGTCACTGTATTCTTCAATGAATTTGATAGATTTACTCCGCATGCTCTTAAAGTAAATGAACGATGTGTTTTAAGGTTTAAAAAACATTATATTAAGAAAGAGAACTACCCATTAGACCCAGATGGTGAGCTAACAGATCTAGAAAATTATTATCAAACTTTAGAGCAAATAGAAAAACTTACATTAAAGTCAGAGAATTCAACGCCACAATCGGACAATACTTCACCAGAAGAGGGCCCATCGCCAGAATCGTTTATTAGTAATGGTGAAATCAATCTTCTAGATATTATACCAGAAACTGCTATGTTAAGAAAGGATTATGATCCAAGATTCACAGACCCTATATTCAACACACAACATGTTTTCCCTACTGCCTCTCTTGAATTCATGAAAAAATATAATGAAGACAGGCGCTTGCTACTGGAACAAGTAATGAAGACTGAGAATTCAAATATCTCTAATTGTGACAATAAAGCTGTTTGACGTTTCTTGATTACAGAATTAATTGGTAGTTCTATAAGTTATAATGCAGGAATTATTTGTTTAAATAATAAATATGTTTATATATAAACTATAAATCAGTAAAGTTCTCGGTGAGTTACAAATCTCTACACTAATCCTACTATTCTTTTGCAATAGAAGTAAGAAGATATCGCAAATAAAGTCATTCCAACAACAATTCCCACGAACCAACTCAAACTACCAGCCTCTTGACCTGGAACAAGTACGTTCATTCCCCACAAACCAGTGACAATGTTCATTGGTAAAACTATAGTACCTAATAAGGTGATTT
>JAJMFI010000082.1:0-41964 GCA_030574595.1 Ruyongia chambardii
CGATATTCTGAATTATATTTATATAAAAGGGTTTCTCAAATAAGTTTAAATTAAATCATATAATTTTAGTAGTATTATTTTTACTGATAAATTTTCTATAAGTAAGTGGAATTTGATGACCAGATCGGGAAGTTAATCGAAGCGGAATCTGCTTCCCAATATGGAAGTTTTTTTGTTCTTCAATAAAAAATGAAAGACCAGATAAAGTTGGTAAGTAAGAAAACTCTGAAGCAATTAGCAGATCAATGGAGTTAGATTAAAAAGAATTTATCATGCTATTAATTACCTATTTTAAATCAGGTTGTTAGAATTGTAGTCAGCTTGTGATATTTTCCCATATATGGAATAAATTGAATTTGAGGACAGTAATTCTATTTTGACCTACTATAACTATATCGGAGTATAAACCGAATTCTTACAGTATGATTTATAATGACTACCAATTGAAAGGCTATCGAATTTAAATTCATTGATGATTAGTAGTTCTTCCCCTGATGATATATATACATATTATAGGAATGAGTCACAATATAAAACCAACTATATATTTATAAAGATTTGTATGTTATGAACATTTTTTTCTATTTAGAATTAATAAAATGCTACTTCATCGATGATGGCGTTCCTGATTAAAATTAGCCTTAAGATGATTGCAACTACTATTATTTAATAGAATATGTATGTATGGCGCAATCATCATAGGGTCCTAAAGACACTAACAAAATTTACCACTACTACTATTAGTTTATACTTACCAATATTTGCTAAGCTATAAAAAAATTTATGGAATTTTTGTTATTCTTTTGAACTAAGATACGCTCTGCAGCATTATTGTAAATATTTTCTTACTATTTTTTTTTCACCACTTACATAATAAATATCGTTTATCGTACATTAACTAATAATATTATTAATGATTATCATTAAGAGTTCAATATAGTTAAGGGTTAATAGTTAATATATACTCTTAACTTATATTTGTCCTTTTAATGTTTAGATTATAACAATCTTGACACAAAATTAATGCATATCATTTTCAATATTTTTATAACGGCGAATTCATAAGTGTAAAATTGAAATCATAATTATATTAATTAATGTACTAATTCCGATCCCTGACTGGAGATTACATGTATATCTAATTGTATTCATATATTAAACCATTATATTGCTATTCAATGATGTTTATATTAATTTTCAACCTTAATCTAGTGAAGTTTTATTGATCTACCATAATTATATAGCAGGGAAACTTACATTTAAAATAGACACATATCTATGATATATAAGGTACGTGTAGTTAAAAAATATTTCTATATATTACCCAAATAGGTAATTTCTATAAATTATCAAATTATCAAACATTTGGAGCTGAATTATTCTATTAAGCAATTACCTTATACCTTATACCACATGGTTCTCATACTATAGATGCTTACCTAATAGCTAGCAGCAAAAAATAAATAAATAATTTTGAACCTGGTTGTTTATACGTAATTAATTGTAAAAATAATAAAGTTAAACCATTAAATCATCATGATCCCGTCCCGTTACTAAGTCTCCTTCATAATAAACTATATGATAATACTAAATAGTACATAGATATGATGATGATCCAAGCACATATACGGTTCCCCCTCCTCTATAGATTCCATATATATATATATATATTATATTATATATATAATCTTCTTATTATAGATTATTAATTTATGTTACACCACCTGTGTTGAATATAAAAAGTAGGGTAATACTCTTCCGAAGGCATAGTATACACCGTAATGTGGTGCATACCAGACATTGGCTGATGTTCAATATAAAATAAATAGTACAACATCAAGGGTTGAGTTTCTTCTTCTTTCTATAAACTTCTATTTGAACAAATTAATAATTAATTCAACAATTGTATGTATTTATTAGTATATTCATTCCATTGGATTATTAATTGACTGATACTTTATACTATCTATTCAATCTATCTATTCTCACCCAAACTTTTATTCTACAAAGTGAAATAATAGTAACTAACATTTTTTTTTGTCAAGAAACCCCAGACTAATAAACATTAAATATTATTATTCAAACTTCTTCAAAATCATGTCTCTTTCAAATAAATTATCTGTTAAAGATTTAGATATTCCTGGTAAACGTGTCTTTATCAGAGTTGATTTTAACGTTCCATTAGATGGTACCACTATCACCAATAATCAAAGAATTGTTGCAGCTTTACCAACTATTGAATATGTTGCTTCAAAATCTCCAAAGGCAATTATTTTAGCTTCTCATTTAGGTAGACCAAATGGTGAAGTTAATCTAAAATATTCTTTAAAACCAATTGCTACTGAATTAGAAAAACTATTAAATAAACCAGTTACTTTCTTAAATGATTGTGTTGGTGAAGAAGTTGAAAAAGCTGTCAATTCTGCAACTAATGGTCAAATCTTTTTATTGGAAAATTTAAGATTTCATATTGAAGAAGAAGGTTCAAAAAAGACTGCTGAAGGTAAGGTTAAAGCTGATAAAGCTGATGTAGAAAAATTTAGAAAACAATTAACTTCATTGGCTGATCTATATGTTAATGATGCATTTGGTACCGCTCATAGAGCTCATTCTTCAATGGTTGGTTTTGAATTACCACAAAGAGCTGCTGGTTTCTTAATGGCTAAAGAATTAACATATTTTGCTAAGGCATTAGAAAATCCTGTTAGACCATTTTTAGCTATATTAGGTGGTGCTAAAGTTAGTGATAAGATTCAATTAATTGATAATTTATTGGATAAAGTTGATATTTTAATTATTGGTGGTGGTATGGCCTTTACATTTATCAAAGTTATTGATAATGCAAAGATTGGTAAATCATTATATGATGAAGAAGGTGCTAAAATTGTTCCAAAATTAATTGAAAAGGCCAAAAAGAATAATGTTGAAATTGTTTTACCAGTTGATTTTATTACTGCTGATAAATTTGATAAAGATGCTAATACTGGTTATGCAACTGCATCTGAAGGTATTCCTGATGAATGGCAAGGTCTTGATAGTGGTCCAAAATCAAGAGAATTATTTGCCGCTGCTGTTGCAAAGGCAAAGACTATTGTTTGGAATGGTCCACCTGGTGTATTTGAATTTGATAAATTTTCTGAAGGTACTAAATCATTATTAGCTGCAACTGTTAAATCTGCCTCTGAAGGTAATACAGTTATTGTTGGTGGTGGTGATACTGCAACAGTTGCCAAAAAATTTGGTGCATCTGATAAATTATCACATGTTTCAACTGGTGGTGGTGCATCTTTAGAATTATTAGAAGGTAAGGAATTACCAGGTGTTACCTATTTATCAAACAAAAACTAAAATTGTAAAGGAAAATTATAATGAATAGCTTGAATGTTTTGATATAAGTATAAGTATATTTACTTACTGAATCTTTTTTTTTTTTCTTTTTGGTTGCTTTCTTAAATCAAATTGACGTTAATACTATGTTTTGTTGTTTATATGACTTTTATATTCTATGAATTTACATATATATATATATTAAATACATAAGATAAGATGTATATATAATTCAAGTAGGATATTTATGATATAATTGCTCTTACTGTAATATTACAAAATACTTGATAGTAATGAAAAAAATAAATTCAAAATAAAAATAAAAATTATAATGTCCTATACAATCATTAGATCAATTGAACCAATATTTCTTTCATTTGGTTCTCTCCAATTAACATTCAAAATCTTAAAAATTTTCCTTTCATCAAAAGTTTCAATTGGTTTATCTAATATGGCATGACCATTTTCATTCATTTTAAATAAACCTTCTGCATTTAAGACCATTCCTAATTCTTTAGCTCTTGATCTCATTAATCTATTAAAACTATCATCACCAATAAAATAGATTAGAGCACCACCAATTTGATAATATGGAACAGCTAAGAAATCAACTCTTCTACAATGAATAGTGAAATCTTCTTCTTCTACTTCTTCTACTTCTTCTTCTTCTTCTTTTTCATCTTCTTTTTTATTTTCATCTTCAGTTTTAGTTTTAATTTTAAAATCATTAAAACTATTTATCAATGATGATGATAATTTACAACCAGTTAAAATTTTATTTGAAGATGATCTACTACCAGATAATATACATTTAATATAACCAATTTCTTTCAATTTATCAATTAATCTTTCCAAAATATTTTGAATTTCATTAATTTGATCCTTTTTCTCAACCTTTGAAAGATTATCATTGTTAGATGAAGATGATGATGAAGATGATGATGATGATGATGATGATGATGAGAGTGGATTCTTCTTATATAAGATAAAATCAATATCACCACAATATAGTGCACCACGTTTATAACTTCCAGCAATTATTATTTCACAATCTTTATCAATATATTTATTCAATATATATTTAACAAATTTAAAATTAAAGGTACATTCATCTCTTGAAATTTTATTTGACCAATCTTTATAATATTTTAAACCTAATTTTTGATTCTTTGTTAATTTTATACCATTCTTAGTACTAGAATTAGAACTCGAACTAGTACTAGAAGAATTAGAATTAGAATTAGAACTAGTACTAGAAGAATTAAGATTAGAAGAATTAGAATTAGAACTAGTACTAGAAGAATTATCAAAATAATAATCTTGATTATCAATTAAATCATCAATATTATTAAATTTTTTCAATTTTTTTAACCAAAGATTTGCTGTCTTAAAACCAACATCATAGATCTTTAATAGATCCTTTAATAGCTTCAAATCTTTATTATTCTTTAAATCATTTAATTTTTTGATTTGATTAGTCTTAATAAATTCTTCAATCTTTAAAGCAATGGATGAACCAATCCCATTTAATGATATAGCATCATTTTTATTCTTTATAAATCTATCTGTAGTATGTGTTAATGAATCAATTGCTAATGTATATGCTTTAACTCTAAAATCATCATTTAATAATTTATATTGATTTCTTAATTCATTTAATATCAATATAGTTTTAAAATTTGGATTATTTGTTATATTTGAAATTGTATCATTATTATTATTATTAGTAGTAGTAGTATTATCATTATTATTCAATACTTTTAAGTTTATTTTATCAAATTGATTTTGATCTTTTGATAATTTTTGTCTTTTAGTATTTGACTCTAAACTTGAAGGTGGAGATGAAGATGAAGAAGAGGAAGATGAGGATGAAGATTTATTATTATCAATATTAAATAATAATTGTTTTAAATCAATTTTCAACTCATATGAATCATAATTTAATAATTTATATTCCCTTAATGAATCAATTAACCAATTTTGTGATAATATAATAATGGTATTAATAAATTTAATGATTAAATCTTTATATGGTTTTAATAGATTAATAATTGATCTAATTGAACTATTATTATCAACTTTATTATTATTATTATTTAAATGTTTAATATCTATTAAAATTATTAATTGATTCTTGAATATTAAACTATGATCATGATTATCAAGATCATCATCAATAGTATTAACTAAATTACCGCCATTTTTAATTGCTAAATTTTTCCTTAATTTAATAATTTTTGAATCATTATTTGGTATAAATAAGAAATTTAAACCATTGAATAATAGACTATTATTGATTAACTTTGACATTTAATCAATTTAACTGTTTGTTTAAATTAGAGGTTTATCATTAGTACTCTACCTTCTACCTTCTACTTTCTATCAATTAATATTATCAATTGATATTATCATAATAACAACTAAGATATAGGATGGCAAATTTGAATATAGATTTAAAATAAAATAAAATAAAATAAAATTAAATTAAAATAAAATTAAAATAAAAAATTTGAAAATGACATAATTTTATTGACCCGTAATTTATTTTTTAATCATAATAATAATCACTATAATAATGACAAATACTAAATAATTAATAGTAGCAGTTATTGTTGTTTATATATTTCTATAAGAGGTTATAACTACAATTAATATACATTCATCAATGTTTATTTATTTATATATTACTATTACTATTAACTCTGTTGTATTGTTGTATTGTTGTTGTATTTAACCAAATATTGATATTTTTTCTTAATTAATAATTCTTTAATTTTGCCGTTTATAAGATACAAGAGTAGCTTAAACCGGATTTTCTTTTACATATTTGAAATAAAAAAATAAGTCTAGTTTTAAATGACCTTGAGACTAATAGTTAATTATTAATATAGAGTTATAAAGGTTTAATTTAAAATTTAATTTGTGAAGTTATATGTATATGTATATGTATATGACATATATGGTGTACATGTGTATATCAGAATTGATGAGTTTAATATAAGATATAATATAATATAATATAATATAATATAATATAGTAATAAGTAAATAACCATACCTCAAACATCAATTGTTCAATTATGAATGAATATATGAATATTCATATTAAATTTAAATAATAAAACTCGGCAATAAATTTTGAGACTTTATTTTAATTTGACACATAATTATTAAATTTTCTTATTTAAATTAAAATTTACATAGTAGTAATTAAGATAGACGGTTATATTTTAGATATATTTACCGTTAATTACTACTACTACTACTATAAACTTAAACATATATATAAACTATCTATCAATTGATATAATATTTGTAAGTATTATATGTATTATATTACATTAATTACATTAAATATTAAATACGTTAAATTAAATACGTTAAACACAATATACACATTAAACATAATAAATAATTTATGCAATCAATTAAACCTGTAATTGGTATATTTGTCTTTCCTTTGAATTAAATTAAAATTAAAATTAAAATATCATACATATATCAATTATTATAGATATAAGATTATCATCATCATAAACTTAATAATAAGGTAATTCAATATTACATTACAATATGTAATAAATATATATTAAAAAAAAATCTCTCATAGCTATCAATATTAGATTAAATTAAATTAAATTGTGACGTGATGTGATTATTATTCTTAATAGTGTTGGTATTTAATACTCATATTACCAATTTAGGTAATTAATAATTAGTAAGTTTTACTATGTAAAATTAAATTAGAGTAGAAAACATGAGACTTGAATGATATTGGTCTTAGTTCTTATTAATTCATGTATTATGAGACTTAAAAGAGTTATTAAATATTGTTTTAAACAATGCTGGCTGGCTACTTAAATACTAATAGTAAATAGAGCGGTTAAAACCAGAACTTTAAACTAATTCTTTAGTAACTGTTATGATTACTATATGGGTACTATACAATTGATAACTACTATATATACATATACATATACACATAAGATATACATAAACATATACATATACATATACATAAACATATACTTAGTAAGTAACACCCAATTATAATGTTCCACGTATTCAATAACTTTTTAAACTTCTTTTATATAATAAGTAGTAACAATAAATAAAGAGAGACTAGTCCATTACGGTAAAAAAGGTGAATTAAATTAAATTTTGACATATAAAGAAAAAATTATCAACCAATTATTTTCCACCTGTAAAAAAAAAATAGAATATTATAGAAATAAATAGAAAAATAAATTTATTTACTTAATTGGTAAATAATAGTAACTCTATATTATTTAGAATTGGCTCAATTCTGCCTTGTTTTCCTGTTTTGTATTAATTGTATTAATTAATTGTATTTTGTATTTATTTACAATTTACTTTAGATGGTTTAATTTTTTATTTTAATTTCTCTTTTTAATTAATTAATTAATCAAATGTTAATTTATGTTATGGTAATCCAAAATTTGCTGGTATAATAATAATTTTAATTTAATATACAAATAATTGAAAGTTGAAACCGACCCTTCCGATTCAATCTTTAGTAATTTACCTTAACTACCTTGTAATACATTAGGATGGATATTATTTGAGTTGAGTTGTTTTGTTTTTATCTTATTTTGTTTTAAAATTATTTAATACATCTTATATTGCATGATTATATAAACTCTTGAATATTCCCATATAATTAATTTATTTATTTATAATATATTTTAACTCTTTTAATTAATTTATTATTATTATTATTATATTCATAATTTCAAATATATATATATATACTAAAAGATTATTATAATGGCATATATTGATATTGTTAAACGTGGTGGTAATCAAGCCATTAATATTAATGCTCCAACTGGTGCAGATTTCCATATTACAGATAGAGGTTCAGATTGGTTATGGGCAGCATTTTGTGTTTTCCTATTAACCACAATTTTAGAAATTGGGTTAATGTATAGAAAAGCTGCTAATGAAAGACATTTCTATTTTACTACAATTTTACCAACTGCCTTTATGGCAGTTAATTATTTTACATTAGCATCTGATTTAGGTTGGGCCGCTGTTCATGCTGAATTTAATCATGTTACAACTGATGATCAAACAACAACTCCAGGTTATAGACAAATCTTTTATTCAAGATATATTGGTTGGTTTGTATCTTGGCCATGGATTATTATGAATTTAGGTTTCTTATCAAAGACTCATTGGGGTACAATTGCATATAATATCTTTATTACTGAAGTCTATGTTGTTACATTATTAGCTGCATCTGTGGTTCATTCAACTTATAAATGGGGTTATTATTCAATGAGTGTTGGTTGTATTGCTTATCAAGTATTTGCTCAACATTTTACTGGTGCAAAAGCTGCTGAAAAAGTTGGTAAAGATTGTAAGGCATACTTTACAATCTCTGCTGGTATTGTTTCATTCTTATGGTTTATCTATCCAATTGCATTTGGTATCTCTGAAGGTGGTAATGTTATTCAACCAGATTCTGAATCTGTATTCTATGGTGTATTAGATATATTATTATTTGCATTTTATCCAATCTTTTTCTTAATTTCAATTGGAGATTTCTCATTAGAAAGATTAGGTATTCAAGTTAATGAATTCGATGTATTACCTCATGAAAAGAATTCAACTTTATCTCCATCAAGAGTATCTGGTGAAACTGCTGTTTCAAGATCTGCTTCTGGTTTATCAACTAGACCTGCATCTGGTTTATCAACAAAATCTGTTGCTCCAAAGCCATAATAAGTGTCTTCTACAAAAACCTTTTTTTAAATTAAATTAAATTAAATTAAAAAAAAAAAAAACTTAAATTTAAATAAAAAAAAAAATCCTCCCAAAAAAAAAAAAAAAAAAAAAAGACAAGACCCTTTTTTTAATCATCTTCATCTCTCACATCTCTTAATTAATCATCATCAACAGAACAACATACCACTTTTAATTTAAACTAAATTTTACTTCAATTTATAGCACTATACAATACTAGATCGGATTTAATATTTATTATTATTATTTTTTATTATTATGACTTATTGACAATTTACAACTTTTATCATCATTATTTACTATTAACTGTTACTATTAATAACTAATTAAAAAAAACCAAAAAAAAAATTTTATACCAAATATATTAATATTAATATTATTAATATTGATATTATTATAATTAATAACAGATAGATATTTTTTAATACTTACCAATAATTATAATATTTAATGGTTAATTATTTGATTAACCATTATTTGATAATTTTTTTTACAATCTACAAAATACACTAATTTAATTAATGATTATATGATCGATGACATTCACTATTCTATTAATAACTGTAGTTTGTTTGTATGCTTGTATTACTATTATTACTAATTAAAATTATTGGTAATAAAATTAATTGCGTCTTTTAATTCATCAACATTTAACCAATCAATTCCAATAATATTTTGATCTAATAAAATTTTCCAAATATTAATATCATTTGGATAATCCCATAATCTAATTTCTAAATGTTTATGTCTTGCAATTTCAATCAACTCTAATAGTTTCCTTAAATCTCTGTTATTTCTATTATTTTGATGATTATCATTATTAATACTAGAATTAGAATTAGAATTAGAATTAGAATTAGAATTAGAATTAGAATTAGAATTAGAATTAGAATTAGAATTGTTGTGAGTTTGAAGTAAACTTTTAATGTTGATCAATTTCTTTAATGAACCACTAGAGAATAAACCATACCTCGTATGATCAATTAGACCAATATGTTTTAAAGATTTTAATGGTATATCCTTAGCAACAAAACTTTCACTCTTGGCATCTAATAATTCATATTTAATTGGAGAACCAGTCAATATAATTGTTAATGGTTTCCAATCAATATTCATCATTTTATTACCACCAATATCATCATATGAAAATTTTGTTATATAATTCTTATCAATTAATGGTTTTAATTTTAATAGGATTAATTCAAATGTATGTTGAATATTATTCTTAATATCAATATATAGATAAGTTGTTTGATTATTATTACCAAATATACCAATCCAAGAATTATCAGTATAAAGATTATTAAAACCTTCTCTATATGTATTTGTATAATTTAAATTTTGTTGTGATAGATTTAATAAATCTAATTTTGATAATTCATTATGATTATTATGTCTATGCTTATGCAAATGATTATGATTTTCATCACCATTTGTAGGATCAAGGTTATTAGTCTTATTATTATAGATATCTAATATACCTTCTAATGCCATTAAATATAGTTCAATAGTCTTATTCCTATGTAATTCATTAATCTTATGACCAATATATAGTTCATTTGATTTGAAATTCTTTTTAATTGATGGATTCCAAAATATTTTAAACCAACTATTTAAATCATCTTTAGTGAATGAATAGACATCAGTTTCAATTGAATGAATACCTAAATTTAATGCATCAAATAATGGAATTTGTCTCTTATAATCATTATGTGAATGAATTTTTGGTTCCTTAGCGTTGTCATTTTCATCACTATCATCATTAGCATCAGCATCATCATTAGCATCAGCATCATCATTATCATCAATATCACTATTATCATTATTATAGGTATCATATAATGAAGAATGAACATTATCAATATATATATTAAGTTCATCATGAAATTTTTTATAATCAATTTGATATGAATTATTTAAAGAATTTGATAATCTATCATTAATAATATAATTAATTAATGAAATAATAATCAATATAATTATAATAATAATTGATGAAAATATACTCCAAGTTAAAAGTTTTGATCTTAATTTAGAATTATTTAATCTTGATGAATATTTCTTTTGTAATCTATTAATAGGACTAATACCTATTACACCAGGTGGTGTACCTCTACCAGCATTAATATCAGTAGTATCATCATCACTATAGTTATAATCATAGTTATAATTATGATTACCAATATTATCAACTATAGCGCCAGCACCATAGTTATCATTTGAGTCATCATTATCATCCATATCATCTATATCATCATTTATTGATCTCCAATAGGTATTTGATAGTAATTTATCAGAGAGTGAACCAATCTCTACATCTACCATCTCATACTCATTCATAATAATGATGATGATGATACTTGTTTAGCCTAGTATGAAGTATCAGCTATGAATCAATAGCAGGACAAGAGAAATATTCATAAGTCTTGTCATGTATATATATATATATATGCTTGTATTTAAAGATAATATAATAAGAGATATATTTAGCTATTACTGTTGCCTTACTTAATATTAACTTAGCGCGAATTCGAGATTAATCCACACAAATTAAAAAAAAAAAAACTTCACGTTTTCAAAGGTAAAATGAGAAGATCTAGCCAAAGTCAAAGATACCACTTTTCCAGTTGATGTAATCACTGCGTATTTATCTATCTATACATACTATAATTGTGGATATCACCTATAGTTTACTTCTCTTCTCATTAAGCTAACAATATCAATATATACATCATTATTAACAATATACTTACAACAATATAAAATTATTTGTAGACTGTAAAAAATTGGTAGAGGTGTAAAAACAAATTGCAACACACTAAAAGAAAAAAAAAATTGCTACTAATAATTTTATATCGCTACTAAAATTTAACTTTAGTGCTTTCTCAGTTAATTAATACTTGTTACTTTTTACTAGTTGTTGATATTCTTATTTGATAAGAGAATTAGTATCCTACTCTGATCTAATCTGTCCTACTATTACTAAGGATTAAAGTAATTGTTAAATTTTTTTTTTTTTTGCTTTCTGTTCCTGTTCCTGTTTCAATTTGGTTCTGATCTCTGTTGTCTTTTTTTTTTTTCTTTTTGAATAAACAACACATCAATTAATAGTAAAGAAAAAGACTACATTCATAATAAGATACCCATATTTCAATATACTATAAACTTGTATCAAATGTCACAAAAGGATAATACAGTAATAACTATCAATGGTAGATATATAACATTGGCTCATACAATTTGTGCATCTTGTGCATTTTTAATAGCTTTAATAATTGGTTGTATTCTTCATTATCATAAAATTGTGGAAAATTCTTATTATGGTTATCCAAATGAATGGTTCCCAAGTGTTAGTGCAACAATTGGTGATAGATATCCTGAAAGATCAATCTTTCAAATATTAATTGCCTTAACATCTGGTCCAAGATTCCTATTATTAATCCTATCATTTATTAGATATAATGATTTAAATTCAATTAAATTTAATCTATTTGGTTTAATTGTTGGTATAATTAGAACTGTTACATGTGGTGGTTGGGTCTATATTACTTCAACTGATGATCATGATTTCCATGATATATTTATGATTTCATATATCATATTAACAATTCCTTGGGAATATTATGTAATTAATTCAACTCCAATGGGTTCATCATTAAGATTTAAAAGATTTTTAACTTCAATTACATTTTTTGCAACTTTAATACCATTAATTTATTTCTTTATTCAACATAAGGTTCATAGAGTTTCTGGGGCATATTCAATCTATGCATACTTTGAATGGTCATTAATCATATTGGATGTTCTATTTGATCATTGGTCAATTTATGATTTATCTGATTTAAATCTTTCATTAGAAAAATCTTCAAATTCAAGTTTAAATTTTACAATCAATCAATCTACAACTACTGCTACTAGTACCTCCACTACTACTACTACTACTGCTGCTGATTATAATGATGATAAACACAACAATGATAATGAAACATTTATTGAAGAGAAAAATAATTTTGATGATATTACATATTTAGAATTAATCGTCAATTCAATTAATGCATTTATGTTTTGGTCAATTGCAACTTCTCTATTATTAGTCATTTGGTATTTCCCATTATGGAATATGGGTATATCAGGTGCAGAATTAACAATTTTATCATTTATTTCGCCAATAGTATTAATTATTAAACCATTAAGATCAATTATTAATAGATTCCCACAATTACCAAGATTATTATCAATTATATTTGGTATTGGTTCTTATTTAATTGATGATCCAACTGATAGATTATTTTCAATATCTTTTGGAACTTGTCTAATTACTATTGCATTATCAAATGAAATTTATAATTATGGTAATTTAAATAATCCATTAAGATCTAAATATTATTATATAACTTTTAGTATTGGTCTATTATCTTCATCATTAATCAAATTTTCAAATTATACAAATAATCCAATTTGGCCAATAATGCATTCTGAAAATGGTGGTTGGAATACAACTGGTTTAATTATTGGTATTATTTCTGCTTTATTAACTAAGAATCCATTATTAAAATTGCAATCAAATAAGAATACTTTTCAACCAATAAATAATAAAAGAAAAGATTTTAATAATACAACTATTAGTGGTCAATTTTTAACAAGTCTTGGTCTTGGTGGATTAATATTTTCATTACATGCAATGTTAACTGATTCTTCAACAATTATTATTTGGTGTTGGGAAGGTTATCCAATTAATGGACCAATTCCTGTACCTCATGGTTCAATTACTTTAATAGTTATGGCAATTTCAATTTATCTAAGTATGATCTATGATATTGATCAATATAGATTGAAATTATTTATATTTGGTAGTATTGGTGGTATTATCCTATATTTATCAAATGGTTGGATTGGTTATATTGGTGGATTAATGTATACCATTTTTTTGATAATTTCAATTCCAATAATCTTTAATAATGTTTCACATTATAATCCTGCCATTGTCTATTTCTTTGGTTCATTAATTCATGTTATTTGGATGTTAGCACATGTTTGGATTGTGGCATATGCATTTGTTCCTGCTGGTTGGATATTAAGAGAAAGAACTGATATTATTTTAGGTTCATCAATCTTATTAATTGGTTGTGGTTATTTAGTTAACGATGGTAAGGTTAATATTAATACGAATATCAATATTACTAGTAATATTAATTTTAATTCATCGATTAAAAAATTGAAAAATATCTTATTTATATTATCAACATTATCTGTATTAATTGCATATTTAAGATTTCCAAAGATTGATCCAATGCCATATCATCCTGAATCTAAACTAATAACTGCAGGTATTTGGACAATTCATTTTGGTTTAGATAATGATATGTGGGCAAGTGAAGGTAGAATGCGAGATTTAATTCAAGATTTAGAATTAGATGTTATTGGTCTATTAGAATCAGATACACAAAGAATTATAATGGGTAATAGAGATTTAACTCAACAATTAGCAGAAGAATTAAATATGTATGCTGATTTTGGACCTGGACCAAATAAGCATACATGGGGTTGTGCATTATTATCAAAATTTCCAATATTAAATTCAACTCATCATCTATTACCTTCACCAGTTGGTGAATTAGCACCAGCAATTCATGCTACATTAGATGTCTATGGAGAGATGGTTGATGTTATTGTATTTCATAGTGGTCAAGAGGAAGATGTTGAAGATCGTAGATTACAAACTCAAGGTATAACAGAATTGATGGCATCATCAAATAGGCCATTATTCTTATTAAGTTATTTAGTTACAAAACCATTAGAAGGTAATTATAATACCTATGTTAGTGAATATTCAGGAATGTATGATGTTGATTATACAGATTGGGATAGATGGTGTGAATATATCTTATATAAGGGATTAAAGAGAACAGGATATGCAAGAATTAGTAGAGGTACAATTACAGATACAGAGGTTCAAGTAGCAAAATTTATAATTCCAGAGACAAAGGAAGATTTTAATAGTATGTATTCACAAAATAGAATTGATGAAGATAAAGTAATACAAGATTTAAGATTTCCATCAATGTTCTATGGTGAAGGTGTTAGAGGACATGCATTTCATGTATTTGAAGAACCAAGATATTTTGGTTAGTTTTTTTAAACTGTTTATTTTGTTTGTTTGTTTTTTTTTACAAGTACCATCATCATATATTAAATTCAATAAATAATTAAATTAATGTTATAAATTTTTTGAATGGCTATTTCATATGTATAATGTAATTAATAAAAAAATGTACTATATGAACTATATAAAGTATATAAACTACTTTAATATTATAGTAGTATTATCATACCTATACAGTATGAATGAAGTAAATATAGAAAAAAAAAATTAATAAATTATAAATAAAAATGATGATGATCATAAAGGTCCAATGGCGAAATTATTAGAACAAATTTTTGGGAGAATGAATGAATAGTCAAAATAACTTATGTGTGGCAATTTCAATTATAAATTTTTTTCTAAATATTAAATATTCTAATAATGAATGATCAACTTTTCTTATATCATTATAATTACTGTTATTCCATTATAGGAATTAGTATTTCAAGTATAGGATATATGCTATATGAGAGAAAAAAGCTATAACAACCATTGAGAAAAAGGGTAACTCTGCTTATTCCGCAGTTCATAGAAAAATAGTATAAGTCGGAATAAATATTCAATAGTAGGGTCGGAATTCAACTTCGGAACCGCCAGGTATTATTATTATCATAATAATTATTATTGACACGATTTAAATTTTGTTAATCTGTCAATTCGCAATTTTTCTTCTAATCTGCGTTTAATTAACTAACTGTTGTTCTTTTTTTTTTTATTTTTTTTTTTTATTAATGATTTGATCACAACTTTGTTAACACTTTTGCTTATAATAAATATGGTCATCTATAATAGCATTTCAATTCAGCGGTTGTTAACCCACAACTAAATGTTATCAATATTCACTGTTTAACGTTAAATATCCAATGTTTAATGTTTAACGTTTAATGTTTAATCTTTAATGTTTAATGTTTAATATATTGTATACTGTATATACATATAATTAAATATTACATTATAAAGATGACCTTGTAAGTTGCAAACATTGTAAACTAAATCATCGAATTTAATTTTTTGATTATCCCTTCTCTTAATTTTTAAACGGTTCTTTGATTGGTAATAATTACATTTTGAGTCAATTTCGAAAATATAACTAAGTACATACTAATCAATATTATTAAGAATTTACTATTTAAAAATAACAATTAAACAAATATAGTGTAGTAGAAGAGAAAAAAAGATGGATTGAATATATTGAGAGTAATGACTTATTCAACAACCATCATCATCATCATCATCATCATCATCATCAATAATATATTATATCATCATTATATCATTACAATATTAGTTAATTAATCATATATTACTTATCATCATCTATTACACTTATTAACTAACCAATTGGTTGTTAGTTCTTTAAAGTTTTAACATGTTCCTAATACGGAGCCGGGTCTTTGTAATTTAATTATAAGGAGATATCCTAACTCCTGCTCCTAGTTGTGCTTATGCTCCTGCCTAACCAGCCCGTGGCCCTACCGGAACCCCCTCACTGTGCCTAATTTTCTGCCCACCTGTGCGCTTACCGGCAAACTCAATCAGTGTAATTTTACTGTGTATAACTGTTTTTTTTTTTTTTTTATTTAATTCTTTATTGTGTTTCTCTTTTTATTTTATTTTTGTTTTTGTTTTTTTGGTTCTTGCATTATTTTTTGGTCATGACATTTTCATTTAAATTTTTTTTAATTTTAATGTATTTAACGACTTTCTCATGATAATGAATTATTTCCCAAAACTATATAAAGATTGATATTTATCCCCCTTTTCAATATAAAGAACAATTTATTGTTTTATTTAAATTTTTAAGAAATTTATCCTTTTGCTCAAATAATTCATTCAATACAATTTGTATACAATCAATTATTATTATTATTATTATTATTAATTAATTAATCGCTCTGTTCATATCGCCTTATCAAACATAAATTAACTAATTGAAATTCTTTAATTTTTTTTTTTTTTAATTTGATTTTGATTTTCCTCTTTCTTTGGCCCTCCCTTTATTGTTAATCGTTTTTTTTTTGCATCTGCTATTTTCAATTAACCAATAAACTGTTAACAATTATTAATATTTAACTAAATATATATATATATATAAAAATATTAACAATATCCAATCAAAAAAAAAATCATATAAACACTTGAATTCAATTAATCAATCAATCAATTCAATTCAATCAATCACTTATAAAATATGTCATCTTCATTAAGATTATCAACTACTGCTTCTTTGCTTAAAAAGAATGCAAAATCATCTCTATATAACGCCACCAGAGCTTATTCTTCATCTGAAAAGACTTTAAAACAAAGATTTGCTGAACAAATCCCTGAAAAGCAAGAAGAAATTAGAAAATTAAAGAAAGATTATGGTAAAACCGTAATTGGTGAAGTCCTATTAGAACAAGCCTATGGTGGTATGAGAGGTATTAAAGGTTTAGTTTGGGAAGGTTCTGTATTAGATCCTGTTGAAGGTATTAGATTTAGAGGTAGAACAATTCCTGAAATTCAAAAAGAATTACCAAAAGCTGATGGTGGTAATGAAGTATTACCTGAAGGTCTATTTTGGTTATTATTAACTGGTGAAGTTCCAACTGATGGTCAAGTTAAAGCTTTTTCTGCTGAATTAGCCGCTAGATCTGATTTACCAAAACATGTAGAAGAATTAATTGATCGTTGTCCATCAAATTTACATCCAATGGCTCAATTATCAATTGCTGTTAATGCTTTAGAATCAGAATCTCAATTTGCTAAAGCCTATGCATCTGGTGTTTCTAAAAAAGATTATTGGAATTATACATATGAAGATTCTTTAGATTTATTGGCTAAATTACCAAATATTGCTGCAAGAATTTATCAAAATGTTTATAAAGATGGTAAAATTGGTAAAGTTAATAAAGATTTAGATTATGGTGCTAATTTTGCTGGTCTATTAGGTTATGGTTCAAATCAAGAATTTGTTGAATTAATGAGATTATATTTATCAATTCATTCTGATCATGAAGGTGGTAACGTATCTGCTCATACTACTCATTTAGTCGGTTCTGCTCTATCCTCTCCATTCTTATCCTTAGCTGCTGGTCTAAATGGTTTAGCTGGTCCATTACATGGTCGTGCTAATCAAGAAGTCTTGGAATGGTTATTAAAATTCAAAGAAGAAGTTCATGGTGATTATTCAAAGGCCTCAATTGAAAAATACTTATGGGATACATTAAACTCAGGAAGAGTTGTTCCAGGTTATGGTCATGCTGTCCTAAGAAAGACTGATCCAAGATATACAGCTCAAAGAGAATTTGCCTTAAAACATTTACCAGATTTTGATCTATTTAAATTAGTATCTTCAATCTATGAAGTTGCTCCAGAAGTCTTAACTAAACATGGTAAGACTAAAAATCCATGGCCAAATGTTGATTCACATTCTGGTGTCCTATTACAATATTATGGTTTAACTGAATCTTCATTCTATACTGTCCTATTCGGTGTTGCTAGAGCTTTTGGTGTCTTACCACAATTAATTATTGATAGAGCCGTTGGTGCTTCAATTGAAAGACCAAAATCATTCTCAACTGAAAAGTATACAGAATTGGTTAAAAAATTAACTTCAACAACTGTTTAAATTGATTTTAAAACAGTAATATATTTAACAAAAGAAAATAATATAACCCTTTTTTATGACCCACCCTTTATAACGCCTTTCTATGGTTTTTTTTTTTATTTTTTCTATCTATGCCCTTCAAAACATGTAAAGACTAAAAAAACGTATAGCATTGGAAGTATGAATTAAAAAATTTATAGTCATTATAAGATTGATGAATGTTGATTAAAATGTCCTATTTATAAAAATTGAATCCTTTCACTGTAGTCATTATTAAATAACCATCAAGTCAATTAGTTACGTCTGCACATATTGGTAATTATAATAGTTATAATTTTTACTGATGAACGGAAAAAAAAAATTGTAAGAACTCCTCATGGGGGGCTCGAACCCCCGACATTTCGGTTAACTTCAAACGAAGTATTGAAATTCAATTCCTCAAAGACTTAAAAGCCGAACGCTCTACCAACTGAGCTAACAAGGACGAGTTCTTACCAAAAAAGTTCCTAGGATTACTATACTAACTTGTTGTTGATTATGTAATAATTATGTAATCTAGGATTTTAATTAGTAATTTTATCTTATAAATTCAAGTATCATCTATTTAATTATAGAATTTATATAATATTCATCTTTGTCTTTATATGATTGTATTAAAACTATATTTTAATTTGAAGTTACAATTAAGTTTCATTAATTTATTATTACAAAATGGTAAATGAATTTTCAAATTGTTTTATTCAAATTTTTAATAGCATAGAGAGAATTCAAAATTTTGTTAAATTGTTAATCATTTTCAAGTGATTTGAAACAATATAATACGGAATATTCATATTGTATTATTTGATTCTTTGAATTTCAAGCATTTGATATACTTAATATTTAATTTTAAATATTCTATTGAGACTAAATCAGCCGCATTAGGTAAGCGCTGTCTTCGGGAAAATGAATTTTCTATTTGAATTGCGTTGTATTTATACTATATTAAGTAGTAATATTATTGACATTGATATTAAATATAGTAATCCTTGATTATGATTGATCATTATTAAAAACGATTGTAATTTGTCTTCTTTAGTACTAATTTACTGCCCTATATCTGACTCATATCCTCTACATGATCACTATAGAGCTATAATTAATAATACCGAGAAAAATAGCAGTTAGTATGACATCTACGAATAACTCAAACAAATATGAAGAACTGAATAAAAAAAAATATTAGTGTACAAAAGAATAATCAAAGTTATTCTCCTTTCTTTTTCATTGTAATTTTTTCCCCCTTTGTTTTTGCTATACACTTCATGCTCTTATAATTTATAATTTATGATTTATACTTTGCTTTATTAATAGTAAAGATAAAACCATGGAAGAGTGTAATGAAGAAGAATGTATATTTATGAATTATGAACTGTGATGCTTAGTAAAATTCAGTCTTTGGCGTTATTATGTTATCTCTAGCATATTGTGAACCACCTTTAGTATCTTTAGCTTGTTCTGTATCTTCATCTTCATCCCCTAATTCTTCAGCATCTCTTGGAACATCATTTATTTGAACACTTGGTGCAAATTTTGTATGTTCTAGATTACTAAAGATCTTCGTTAAAATTTTATCCAAATATTCTGCACTATTAGCATTGTACATATTCGATGGTCTAACATCTAGTTTATAATCTGGTCCATAATATTCATAATAGTCATTATAAGGTAAATCTGTGTCAAGAATTGTACTGTTTAATAATCCTGTTTCAAAGGCCCAAGTTCTGGCAACATTTCTCATTGTATAACCACCACCACCAACAACCATTAATGGTACTCCCAAATTTTTACAATAATTAACACAATTAGCATGCCCTCTCATACTTAGATTGAAACATCCTAATCTATCACCGGATAATGAATCACCACCACATTGTAAGACAATGGCAGATGGTTGATACCATTCCATAATTTTACCAATAACAGGTTCAAAGACAGCTTTGTATGTGGCATCATCAATACCATCTCTTAATGGAACATTTACCGAATAGTTTTTACCAGTACCAACACCAATATCTCTTAATTCACCAGTACCTGGGAAAAATTCACCATACTTATGGAAAGAACAAGTCATAACTCTATCAGTCGTATAAAATGCTTCTTCTACACCGTCCCCATGATGAACATCAATATCAATATAAAGAACTCTTGGATGATATCTTAAAAGCTCAATTATACCTAAGACAATATCATTTAAATAACAAAAACCAGAAGCTTCTGATTTTTTAGCATGATGTAAACCACCTGCATAATTGATGGCAATATCACATTTGCCTCTATTTAATCTAGCTGCACCTTCCATTGAACCACCACCAGAAATACCACAGAACTCATATAAACCATCAAATACGGGACAATCATCACCGACGTTGAATTTAACACTTTCTTTCTGGAACATATCTAAATTGTCTGGTGTAACTCTTGATAAGAAGTCAATATATTCATCAGTATGGAACTGACACATTTCTTGTTTTGTAGCAGGTTTTGCCCTATAAATTTCCATCTTTTTGTAAAGACCATAGTTCATAATCAATGAATGTGCCATTCTTATTCTATGTGGTTTCATTGGATGACCAGCACCGTAAGCATAATTACCAACATCAGCTAATTTTATTTCAAAATGATCTGTTAGTAAATTTTTGAGAAGGAGAAGCAAGAGTAAAAGAAAAGAAAAGTTTCAATCGAAGATCAGTACTTGAATTTTCTAGTTTATAACATACCATCATAAAAGTAGGCAACCTCTAATTAACATATAATATGTGTTTGTTAGTAATCCAAAATTTTATTTGAGAATAAGAAGGAGTAATAGTAATCTAGAATCAGAAAGTGTTCATGTCAAAATTTCTATCAGACCAATACAACTATTGGTATTACAGGATGACATACTTTTGTTATCGTTAGGCTTAACAGTAATTGGGTCGAAAGGTTTCTGTTCGTAATTCTTCAAAGCAGTCATTATCGTAGGATACTGCAAATAAGTTTGATAATAATTGAACAACAAACAGTATGTGGCCTATCTTCTTGACTTGAGAAAGCGTCTTCTTTTTTAAAAAAACAAAATTAGATATTTACCCGTAAATCAAAAAACTAAGGTATTAATTTATGTATGACAGAATTACCCGGATAATACTATAGTATTATTAAATCTGAACTAATGTCTTGTTAGTACCTAATGTAGTGATTACTTTCAGAAGACGTAATTCAATCAGTTTACTATTGCTGATGCCCAAATCGGATTACTATTTTCAAGGAATATCAACTATATAGCCTACCGAAGCAAGTGGCCTGGCTATCGTTTTGTGGTCGTAATATTGTTGTTGGGAATCGAAGTTCAAAAACTTTTGAGCTCAACTAATCACCAATAAACAGTGACATTGATACCGTTACGAGAAAAATAGCATTTTATCACACGTTGAAAGTATATATGCCATGTCGGATCAAGAAAGTGTTGGCTCAGATGCAAAGAGAAGAAGGACTTTAAAAGCATGTGACCTTTGTAGAGTTAAAAAGGTTAAATGCAATGGTCAATTACCGTGTTGGAATTGTGCAAACAATAATTTTAACTGTTCCTATGACCATATTGGGAAGAAAAGAGAACTAATGAAGAAGAGACCTGTTGTCACGCTGGAAAGTTTGAGTGATCGAATGGAAAAGATGGAAAATGTTTTGGCCCTGATTTTGGAAAAATTTGGTACATCAGAAGTATCACCAAATTCAATCAGTAATAGTGAATCTTCCACACCTATTGCTGAAAACAGCTCAAATATCCAAGCTAATTTGGATAGAGGTCATTTGATAGAAACCACTCGCTCAAAGAAAGAGACCAGCTCCATATATACCAACAATTATAGCGAATCAGAATCGCTAAAGGGTACCGAAAGAGGCATTGACGATGTCAAATATTATGGTGCTCATTCTGCATTTTCAATATTAAGCCCCAAAGGTTTATATTGGTTATCCAAAAGAGCTGGTGATCCATCGATAATCACAAAGATTAGAAATATTTATTGTAGTTCTCATTCTACTTATATGCTTAGGGTTTCTAAATGGACTAATCCAATAGATACAAATGTATTAGTTCCAATACCACCAAGAGAGGTTGTTGAACCATACATTACTCTATTTGAAGAAGAATTTAGAATTGCACCATTTATATTACCCAAAGGTGAATTCTTAGCAATACTTGATGAATATTATTCAAACCCAGAGAGAACAACAAATTCCAATTTTTTGATTATAAACATTGCCATTTCAATGGGGGCAATTTTTCAAGTAGAGAGTGCGTTAAAGACAAAAACGAAGAGTGATAAAGAAATTGATCAATTGAGACTTTTAGAAAAGGAGCATTGTATTAATGCTATATATTACTTCAGAAGAATATGCGTTGTTGGCGAAGGTTTAAGATCTGTCCAAGCTATCTTACTTTTGGCATTACATACTGAATGTACTTGCCCACCTCAGGTACTATATATGCTAATAAGTACTGCCATAAGACTAGCTCAAGAACTTGGCTTGCATAGAAAGGAAAGCATTCTTGGTTTATCCAATGACAAAAAATTGCTGAGAATGAGGTTATGGTGGGCGTGCTTGTTACTTGATCGCTCAACTTGTATAAGAAGTGGTAAACCACCAATCATTAGTGATGCTGATATAATTCATTTTATACCTGAGGATTATGAAGCTATTGTGTTTGGCTGTGGGGAAATACCTGAAGCTGACTTAAAAAAATTGCTAAGTGTTGATTTAGATATTAATTCTCCCGACAATAGACAGTTACTTTTGAGTAAAGCTCATGATAATATTTCAAATATCTCATTACTTTTAACCACTATCAACTGTTCTTATTCATTTGCTAATCATGAAAGTTATAACAAGTTATTTTGTGCATCTGCTTTAATGGGTAAATCAAAAGAAGAGATATTGGATATTATTCAATCTTTAAACGATAAGATGGAAAAGATAAAGGCTAAAGTTCCGTATGATATAAGACCTGGAAACCCATTAAAATTTGATCCAATATTTGGAGAATCATTGTTGCAATGTGTTTACATCACTAAATGCTTCTATCATTTGAATGTTATGTTAATTAATAGAATGGCATTTGGAAGATCATGGCTAAATACAAAATTTGGACTTTGCGATGAGGAAGTTATTACCTCTCCTCTGCAAAAGTCACTGATCTATAAAAGTTTAGATGCTGCCAGAAGTTTAGTAGAACTATCCTTATTGTTTGATCTATCTAAATCCGCTAAATTTAATGATTCAACATTCTTTTATTATTCACCATTTTTCACTTTGGTTACTGGTATTTTAGAATTTCCGACTTCTGAAAGATCTCGTGATGATATTGATCTTTTAAAGAAATCTGCTAATATTTACTTTGCGAATTTTTCTAGATCAACATTGAATGTTAAAACCAATGAAAGCAGATACCATTTGATTGCATTTAGTTTAAAAATCTTTCTAAGAGTCTCAATTTTAGTCTACAATCGTAATAACAGAGAAAAGATTGGATTAGGAGATTTAGATAACGAATTAAAGATTCATGAAGATTTTTTGAATTCTTCACCACAGATTACAAAGGATTTAGTAAATAAGAAAAATTATAGTGCTGATATTCCAAGAAATGATAAATTTGCCAACTTGAATAATCCTGTTGATGATATGTTTGTTGGGTTGAACCCATTATCATTAGGTGAACACAATATTCAGGATTCTGAACTATTTCAGGATACATTCTCTCTACCTAATTTCTTTTTAACAAATGAGGATATTGGTTCTACAATAAATGGAGACAATAACTTTAGTATATTCAGTTAATAGTATCTGTATAAGTCAATACATTATTGCTTTGTTAAGATTACAATATTTAAATAAAGTAAGTAGATTGTGGATCCTTATCATTTATTTTTACAGAAAAAAATCAGTAGCTGAAAATTTATTTAATATACGCTTATATAAGTAGTAAAATTCATCAGTAATCATTCTTGAACAGCATTACCTATTGATACGCATTAATGGTAGGAAAAATTACCAAGAAAACAGTAAACAATACTTGCAAGGTCAAAAAGGAGAAAGAGAAGAAAGTCAAAGCTCTAATAGAATCAGAAATAATCAAACCGACTCCAAAGAGTCCTGCTGCGTTTGAAATTGATCCAAACAATAACAATGTTAGATATTGGCTTATAAAATCAGAGCCATATAGTAGAATTGATCCAAAGACTGGTAAAGATTCTAAATTCTCATTTTCAGATTTACTTGATGTTGACTTTGAACCATGGGATGGCGTTAGAAACCATGAAGCAAAGAATAATATGCTAAATATGAGGAAACAGGATATATTATTATTTTATCATTCAAATGCACCAATACCAGGAATAGTGGGGATTGCCAAAGTAAGAAATGAAGCACACCCTGATAGTTTACAGTTTGACTCTAAATCAACATACTATGATGCTAAGTCAACTAAAGAAGAACCAAGATGGTGGTGTGTTGACGTTAGTTTTGTCAGAAGATTTAGATCTAAGATTCCATTGGATGAACTAAAGGCTGATGAAAAATTACAAGAAATGCCTCTAGTGAAAAGGGGTAGGCTCAGTGTTACACCAGTCAGAAAAGAGGAATACTACCACATATTAGAGCTAGAAAAGGCCAAATCAGTTGATGATGAGATTGATTGTACTATTGATCACCAATGGATCAATAAAGAGAAGGAATAATTTCTTTGCTCTTCGAACAATATTTAGAGTGCGGTTACTCCAAAGAGTTCAACAGATAACACATACTGATTTTCAAGTTGAAGGGCACGTATTATAGCAACATATTCAATATATACTATATAGACTAATACAGAATGTACGTTATCCACAAATCGGTACTTCATTAATGGTAGTAAGCTCATTATTTAATAACAACGCGAAAAATAAAACGTATTCAAAAATTCGAATCGTAAACAAAAAATGTAAACAAAATACATTAGTAATTAGTACTAAACTCTTTCTTTTGATACTTATTATCACTACAACAAAATGGGAAGAAGACTTCCAAATAAACCAACAAATGAACTTGGGATTGGTGCTAATCTACCTGTTGATAAGAGACCAAGAGCTGTAACAGATTCACATGCTTTGTTGATAAAGCCTTTCAAGATTCCCTTTAAAACTAGATCTAGTGCCATCACCAACAATGGCAGAAGTGTTAGAACTGCCAGACTAAAAGGTCCTGCTTCATATGCCCTCATGGAAGCTGAATATGATAAAGAAAATGAACTACCGTTTTCTACAGAAGATGATATGGTAACTAAGAAGAAGAACGCATTAAGTAGCAGAAGAATATTTTCAGTTGAATTATCTAATCATGTTGATTCTACATTAAAAAGATCATTCACTTGTCCTCTATCCATTAAGCTCAACCCCTCAAATCTGCCTCCTCCTGCTCTAGGAACGAAGAGGAAAGCAATACTGATACCGAGGCCTTTACATGATCCAGGTGATGATACTGCTATTGTTTTATATGACCCAACTGTGGAAAAGATTATAAGTGATGACGATTTATTAATTGAGGATAAACGAAAAGAAGAAGAAATTTTGAAGTCAGTAGACTTAGAAAAGGGAATATTACAAGATACCATTAAAGAAGAGAGACCTGTAAAGAGAAGAAATGTACATAAATCACTAAATGAACTTCTAGGTATATCAAAGGATCCTGATGAGCAAGCTAAAAAATTTCCTGATGTGCCTATTGTTATCGATCCTAAATTGACTAAGATATTAAGACCACATCAAGTTGAAGGTGTGAAATTCTTATTCAAATGTGTTTCTGGTTTGGTTGATCCAAGAGCAAAGGGATGCATAATGGCTGATGAAATGGGATTGGGTAAAACTTTGCAATGTATTAGTTTAATGTGGACATTATTAAAACAAGGACCAAGAGGTAAAAAACAAATAGATAAAGCAGTTGTTGTTTGTCCTTCATCATTAGTTAGAAACTGGGCAAATGAATTAGTGAAATGGCTTGGTCCTGATGCTCTTGCCCCATTAGCCATTGATGGTAAATCAACGAAGCCAAATGAGGTAGCAAGTAGTATAAAGCAGTGGTCACTGGCAAAAGGGAGAAATGTTGTTCGACCAGTTTTAATTATATCTTATGAAACTTTAAGAAGAAATGTTGATAATTTGGCAGGATGTGAAATCGGTCTTTTATTAGCTGATGAAGGTCATAGATTAAAAAATGGTGATTCATTAACTTTTACCGCATTGAATAGTTTAAATTGTAAAAGAAGAGTAATTTTATCTGGTACACCGATTCAAAATGATTTATCAGAATACTTTGCGTTATTAAGCTTCGCGAATCCGGCATTATTGGGCACAAGAATTGACTTTCGAAAGAATTTCGAAATACCAATTCTAAAATCAAGAGATGCTGATGCATCAGATAATGAAATTACAAAAGGTGAACAGAAATTATCTGAATTATCATCAATTGTTTCTAAATTTATCATCAGAAGAACAAATGATATCTTATCTAAATACTTACCATGCAAATATGAGCACGTCATATTTGTTAATCTTTCTCCATTTCAAAAGTCTCTATATAATCATTTTATCACAAGTCCTGACATCAAAAAGTTATTAAAGGGTCAAGGCTCTCAACCACTAAAGGCTATTGGTTTATTAAAAAAATTATGTAACCATCCTGATTTATTAAACTTGGAGGAAGATTTCGAAGGTTGTGATAAATTGATACCTGATGATTATCAAAATTCAATAACATCGGGTGGTAGGAATAGAGAAATCCAAACTTGGCATTCTGGAAAATTTAATTTATTATCCAGATTTTTATTTAAGATTAGAAACGAATCAGATGATAAGATTGTTTTAATCTCTAATTATACACAAACGTTAGATTTGATTGAAAAAATGTGCAGATATAATAAATATGGTTGTTTAAGACTAGACGGTACAATGAACATCAATAAGAGACAAAAACTAGTTGACAGATTTAATGATCCAGAGGGCCCAGAATTTGTGTTTTTGTTAAGTTCTAAAGCTGGTGGTTGTGGTATCAATTTAATTGGAGCTAATAGATTAATTTTAATTGACCCAGATTGGAATCCAGCATCTGATCAACAAGCATTAGCAAGAGTTTGGAGAGATGGGCAAAAGAAAGATTGTTTTATTTATAGATTTATTACTACTGGTTCAATTGAAGAAAAAATCTATCAAAGACAAAGTATGAAATTAAGTTTGAGTTCATGTGTTGTTGATGAAAATGAGGATGTTGATAGAATTTTCTCTACTGATAATTTGAGACAATTATTTGAATATGATGGTGACACGATTTGTGATACCCATACATCTTTTAATTGTAAAAGATGTGATAAAGTTACTGGTAAACAATCGATCAAGGATAAATGTATGCTTTACGGTGATGCCACTTCGTGGAATCATATAAATCACGATGGATTGGAGAACACAAATGATCATTTATTAAAGAATGAATATAATTTTGACGACATAAGTTATTGTTTCCAATATATTTCCCATGTTTAGACGGAGCATTTAGACTAAATCAGCGTTATTTATTTGCATAGTGAATTAATATACATATACAAATATATTTATATTTAACATGAGAGGTGAAATAATATATGGAGATAGTAGTGAATAGCTGAAATATTAGTATCAAAAAAAGAGAAGAAAATGTAAATAAAAATGAAGAGTACATCTGTGTCATGAAAGAAAAGTATGTCATAATAAATATTTAGTTATAAAAGATATATAAAAGTAGTGTGAAAGTCATAAAGAGGGTCATTAATAACAAAAAGGTTAATACTGTTGATAATAGGACAACATCTTTCTGGAAAGACCTTATAATATATATCAAATGATAGAAGTTAACGCACATACGTCGTTGTGAAAGCAAATATGGATGAATATTAATTTTGAATGTTAGTTGACAGGAGAGGAGTACGATAACTCGAAGATATGCTTCTCAAAATGTATATGCCAAGATCATAAAACAGATGCAGAAAAAAATAAATAATATGTTTTAACTATTAGTTTGTCAATAAATGATAACTGGGCTCTAGAATTGTGTAATGTATTCAAACAATGAACCTGTTCCCTTATTATTTCCATTATTATTATCACCACCTTCGTTATTGTTATCGGTGATATTAGCGTTGTTACTATCTGGTGAAAGATCATCTAAATCCATATTCATAATATGAGCATTGTTGTTGATATCATCTAAATACAGATTAGCATTGATTTCATTATCAATTACCCTATCAATATTAAAATCAACGTTACTCAAAGCATTATTAAAAACACTTCCAATGCCAGTATTACGAGCACCAGTGGCATCACTACCATTCACCGATAAGGCACTATTGAAATCGAAACTAATATTAGTGTCGTTTGGGAAGTCAATGTTGTGATTACCAGCAGTATTATTAAAGCTATTCATATTGTTTATGTCATTGAATTCGTTAATATCACTCAAGCTATTGATACTATTTGTATTATTGACATTGGAATTCAGGTGTTGGAGACTTTGCAAGTAGGATTGACTATTATCATTACCAAATATTTGATTAATGCTGTCATTATTAGTCAAATTATCGTTGTTCAAATTACGCTCATTAGAGTTATTATAATTAAAGTTATCGTTATTGGCAGTGTTGATTTTTTGATTGGCAAGGCTGGTATCATTGTCATTATTATTGGTATTACTGATATTGATGTTATTTGTATTACTATCAAAAATATTATGATTATTATTGTGCTCATTATTGTGATTGTGACTGTGATTGTGATTGTGATTATGATTATGATTATGATTATGATTAAAATTATGATTATTACTGTTGGAATGTTGGTTACTCTTGTTATGATTAGCATGTTCCTCATTGGGTATGTCTAAGAAACTTGGTGTTAAGCTTAAAACTTCAACTGAATCATTCACATTATTACTATTGTCACTATATATTGAATTTTGACCTCCATTATTATTATAGTTCGTTTGTAAATCAATATTTGCAGACATATTATTGTTATATTGATTATTGGTAGAATGCAGCTGGTTTCTAGATTGACTTTGAACTTGATTCTGGCTTTGGTTATGATTTTGATTTTGATTTTGACGATTATTATTACTATATGTATCAAAGAATGACATAGAGTTTTGAGAAGAAACTGATGACCCCAATATATTTGAGTCCATAGATGTCATTGACAATGATCTATCGATTTGTCCAGATTGTGGTATTTGACCATGGGAGTTATGACTGGTATGGTGATGATGATGGTGTTGTTGCTGATAATTTTGGTTATGAGAGCTTGAATAAGCATTGCTGTTATTACTATTATTGTTATTATAATTTGTATTGAAATTGAAATCAAAACTATGAACGCTTGCTTGATCATTAATTGGGCTTCTGATCAAGTTATTTTGATTAAAGGAGGTATACTGGTTAGAGTTATTACCACTAACAGATGAAGTCGAAGAGTGTATTGAAGCAGTACCATTGATATTATTATTATTATTAATGTTATTGTAACCATTATTATTATTGATGTTGTTATTGATTGACGAAGAAGAATTAAACAAATCTAATAGACCATGCCCCGGTTCAAATGGTAGATCTTTGAAAATTGATTCATTTGAATGTAATCCATCTGAAGTATTTATTTCATTAATTGGGATTGAAACTTCACCAACTCTATATTTCTTCGCTATTGAATTTTGACGAGCCAGTGATGAATTATTTTTATTTTGATTTGAAATAGATAAACTTGAGGATGAACGAGCCAAAAAAGTTGGTAATGAAGCAATATTAATATCTGTGCTATCCTTTGGACTCTTTTTGATGGTTATATTATTAATTTTAGAGCTTGATCTTGAATGAGATGGATGTTTTACAGATGGACTTGCAGGAGTATTATTACTTACAAAGGAGCTAGGGGTGGAAATAGAAGTAGAAGCAGAAACACCAGTAGCAGTAGCAGCAGCAGTAGCAGCAGTAGTAGAAGCAGCACTGATAGCAGATGGAATAGTTATGGAAGCAGTAGGATTAGGATTTTTCTTCTTATGATGACAAGTACAAGCTTTTGTTGAATCACAACCACAGTCTTTACCTTCACCATTTTTTTCTTTTGCATTTCCATGCTTTTTACAATTACAACTTTGACTAGCATGATATTTTTTATCCTTTCTCAAGTCTTTACAATGTTTACAAGAACTTGATGGTCTACCTTTTGGCTTAATCAATATTAATGGAAGATCAGTATGATTACAAGTGGTAACTCTATGTCCCCTTATGCAGCGCTCACAGGCGTATTTAACACCACCTATTAAGACCATTACTTAGCAAGATTAGTTGATTGATGAGTACTATTAAATCAGTTTTTTTTGGAAAACACCCAAACAAATATACACAATAATTTGAGTGATAAGATATTATTAAATAATTAATTTAATAAATGCTTGATTATGAATAGACTATAATTTGTATTTTGTATTCTGCTAGTAAAATTTATTGGGGCAAAAATACAAAAACAATTTAAATCTTTTTAAATAACAAACGAGGTAAAAGGACCTCCTGGAAGCCAGAAGAAAGCAGAAGTAAGGATGTGTATATCCAGTTAACAAAACAAGATAACTAACTGACAATAAGAGACAGATGTTTTCAAGCTAGAGTTTGAGCGATGTGAAGTGATTGATAATGGAGTTTGTAGTGGGCAAAGGTGGTGCTTTCATTTTGAAGATGATCAAATTCAAATTCAAATTCAAATTAGAAAAAAAAAAAAAAAAAAGTTAACTGCTGTCTGGATGTTTCCACAATAAACAACTTAACAGTGCTACTAATTTTATTTTAAAAGGTGTTATTTAATGTACTTTGTTTGTTGATAATTGACTTTGGATTTGGTAGTATAATGTATGAGCTTGGTTTCAATAGTTTAATGGAATAGTATATGGATATTTCTCGTTCCTACTATTATAAATTTTTATTGTGTCACTGTTGGATACCCAACATTATATGTAGCCGTGTATATCGAATAATAAATAATTGCAAGCTGGACGGTGGGTGTTATCAATTATATAGTTATCCACTATTATTAAAATAGAACCGTTGGATACGGGTAAATCTTTTATACATATTTACTCATGATTGGTGGCATAATTCATATATTATAATCATTCAATATCGATAGTTGATTGCCACACATTTCTAAAGCTAATGATAGTATTAATTGGAATCCTATATTAAAATGTGCCTGCAGATATAGCCTTGCCAATCTGATAATTATCTTATTAAAATATACATATAAGAATCAAATGATCCAATCATTTGAATAACCACAGAAGGAAGAATAAGTATCGTATAGAGGATAGATTGTGCAAGTATCATATATTTTCACTATCTGATGATATCTTATAAATATCTATAAGGCTAGTTAATCTATTTGATGTTCTGTAAGTAGTTTATTTGTGTCAAGTTGTTAGTTATTAGTCCTTGAAAGTCCGATAGCTGAAAATTACAGAAAGAGAGCCTACCACAAGACCCATTTATTGAGTCCCGAGCTCTAGTCCCCCTGCTTGACTTTCAAGTCCTAACTACTAGTAGCACCGCTGGCCCAGTATCTTGCGCTGGCCAATCAGCGCACGTAAAAAAAGTGCTGACCAGGATCCGGGGTGGTACGAGCAACAGTGTTCACGGGACCGAAGATGACCCATCTTAACTATTTTCAGTTTACTTTTACTTAAATATCTTTCATTTTCCAATAATCCTTAATATTCTTTTAATTAAACAACTTTTACATTTGTTCGTGTTTGTAATAAACTTATACTATCATATCATACTATCTATTGTATAATTATGTTCTCTAGATCAACCTTCAAATCATTCAGAACGCTCACAACATCTGCTGTTGTTAAGAGTGCCACTGCTACTGCTGCCGCTGGAGAACCAGTTAAAAATTTAATACCAAGATTAAAGACATTTAAAATTTATAGATGGTCTCCAGATCATCCAACTGAAAAGCCAAAGTTACAAGAATATAAAGTAGATTTAAATCATTGTGGTCCAATGATTTTAGATGCTATTTTAAAGATTAAAAATGAACAAGATGCCACCCTAACATTTAGAAGATCTTGTAGAGAAGGTATTTGTGGTTCTTGTGCTATGAATATTGGTGGTAGAAATACTTTAGCTTGTCTATGTAGAATTGATGAAGATACTTCAAAGACTACAAAAATTTATCCATTACCACATATGTTTGTTGTTAGAGATCTAGTGCCAGATTTAACACATTTTTATAAACAATATAAATCAATTCAACCTTATTTACAAAGAGATTCTGTTCCTGCTGATGGTAAGGAAAATTATCAATCTGTTGCTGATAGAAAAAAATTAGATGGTTTATATGAATGTATCCTATGTGCCTGCTGTTCCACATCTTGTCCTTCATATTGGTGGAATCAACAAGAATATTTAGGTCCTGCTGTTTTGATGCAAGCTTATAGATGGTTAATTGATTCAAGAGATGAAGCTGGTAAGATGAGAAGAGAAATGTTGGAAAATTCAATGTCAATGTACAGATGTCATACCATTTTGAATTGTACAAGAACTTGTCCAAAGGGTTTGAATCCAGGTAAAGCCATTGCTGAAATTAAAAAACAATTAGCCTTTGCCTAAATTGTTTATAAATATTAAATCAAATTAATATTGTTATGAGATCATGTGCCTTTTTATCTGACTTTGAACCATTTTATCATTTCATTTTATTTTATATATTTCTTCTATCAAAATTTATTACTCATCATGTTATACTATTATTCATCATAGTTATATATAACGTGAGAGAAAAAGAAGAAAGTTTGATCATATCTCTTATGAGCAGGATACTCATAAGATGATGAAGGATCAGACTCATCATTCAATAAAAATGGAAGGAAGTTAATCAATTAAAATCTAATTTAAATTCAAATACAGAGAAAAGAGGAAAGAAAAAAGTTAGAAAGAGAAAAAAAAATATTTATTGTACATTAGTGTATTATATCAAAGGTTGATAGATTCTTTGATATTAAAGTCATTATATTCCCATTTATTCATATTATATACAAAGATTAAAGAATTTACTGATTATGTTTAGTTCACTTTATTCATTATATAAACCCTTATTTATTATTATTATTAAATTAAATACTTAAATGTAGTATATAAAGAATAAATTCTACTTTGTAATGATTAATTAATTGTAGTGTTGAAGAATATTGAAATAATGAACTGATGAATAAAAAATAAATAATAATGAACAATGAAGTTTGGTTTCGAAAATTTGCTATTATAGTTCCCGGAGCCACAAAGAACTCTTAGGTATGTGGTGGTACGGCTTGAGTAATTTCTCACAACCTGGTGAAATTGAACGCCATCCCGGTGAATTTTTTTTTGCTATACACTATATAATAAAAGGATTGAGACCACTCGGAGGTTCGAAGATTTTGAGGAGCGAAAACTAGGTCATTTTGTAAAAGTCTTCTTTTTCCTCAAAAAATAGCCTAGACTAGACTGAAATCAGGACTATGATTGAAAATGAAAAGAGATTGAGAGAAAGCATAAGACTTTTTAATTAAGTAGTCTTTCTTGTTAGTCCTTCAAATTTTAAATTATATAATCTATTTGATTTGGTCTTACCTTTACTGTTAAACTATTATAAAAATCACTTTCAAATGCCAATTTCACAGAAGGAATTCAATAAACAAATACCCAAACTTGCTAATTATATCATCAATGATTTATCTGAATGCAATGATATAAAGAATATCAAACTTACTAAGGAATCAATATCCTTTTTAGTGTTCAAAAACAATTATAAATTCAACGTGCTAATAAAGTATCATGTCAATTATTTGGAACCTGTCATTTATTTTCAATGTTTTGAACTTAATAAACTTTCATCCCTATCCTCAAATTCTGATAATTATTATTCAGATATAGAATATTGGAAATCAATTACCAATGTCGATCATCTCATTGAAGAATTCATTGATTCTGATAGAACAGGCTTTCAAATATCAATGACACAAACTTCTGTGCACAATATTAATAATAATAATAATAATAATAATAATAATACTGATGTTGATATTGATGATGGTGATAATGATGGCTCGTCATTATTACAAAATTATTTCTTCATACACCCTTGCGATACATCTGAAATACTACAGAATAGTGATTTAAATGATTATTTAATTAATTGGACTAGTATCTATCTTGGTTACTGGTTGATCAATTGTTGTATCTATAATCATAAAGGAGGGTAACTCCACTTTTTGGGCGCGCCATCAAATAATTTTGTGCTAATTAATTAGGGCGGGACAATCGATCTAAAACTAAAAATATCCTAAATGAACAACTAACTAAATGATAGCAACAGCTAACACTATTGAAATAATTAATCATGTCAACCTTTAATTCAAGTAGATCTCAAGCTTTAAAGCTAGAAACACAAACTGCATCATTATTATCAAAATTCTCCTCCTTTGCAGTTTCAACTTCTTCATCACCAACTGCTGATGAAACCAAATGTGAAAGTAAAATAGAAGAATTATTAAATAAAAGAGGTGAAATATTGAATAATCTTACAAGAATCTCTGAAAGTGAGGAATTGAGTTCAATAAAATTACAACAATTAGCAAGACATAAAGAAATCTTATCTGAAAATTGGAAAAACTTTCAAAATATTAAAAGTTCAATATTACAAGAGAGAAATAAATTAAATTTATTGTTTAATGTTAAAAATGATTTACAGAAAAGAGAAGAAGTTATTGATAAGAATAGGGATTTAGAATATATTCAAGATGAATCATCAAGAGTTAATAGTTTAAATACATTTGCTGATAATTTGATAAATAGGGCTTATGAGGCAAGAGATTCATTACATCAACAAAGATATTCCTTATTGAATTCAAATAGCAGAATTAGTTCAACTCTAGCTAATATACCTGGATTAAACAGTCTTATTGCTAAAATTAATACTAGAAGAAAAAGAGATGCCTTGATATTAAGTACATTAATAACGGTTTGTATTCTGATAATATATTTTACCAGTTAAATGAAAAGAAAAGAGGTAAAAACAGATTGAAAATTGAACCTAGTACTAGTATTACACTTATAATGACATTTAGAAAAGATAACAAAAACTAATTATATAAGCTTAATGTTAGATTTATTTTCTTGAATATGTCTGTCACTAGTAAGTAATTCTCAAAACAACAATCGATATCCAGTAAGTCGAACAGATTGAAAAGACAACTATCAATCGAGAACCAGTCCTACTTGTGGAACCGTTGAATAAAGGGCCAATTGACCAAGTTTACTCAAGTTGATCATTATAATAATAGCCATATTATAACAGAATAGATATATTGATGTATAATTACAAAGATAAAATGTTTAATTCTCTAATTTTTTGATTCTCTTTTATTAGTAAATTCTCTACCAAATTTTTCTATTTTTTGAAAAATTAAAAATGGTTCGCAAATATTCACCAACAAAAGGTTCATGTTGAAGTAAACAGAGTTTAATAAGAAGCTATATTAATTAACGATTTAATAACTGGTAGTTACTTGGGGTTCATATCATCCAAATAAGATTGATCAATTGATATAAATTCAGCTTCTTTGAAACAATGTCAACTTCAATGAAACCATTGAACTCTCCAGTTTTGGTAAATGTGGAGTTTGGTGAAGACGTAACAAGATATTCATATGTTAGTTTGTCAAATGACTTAGATCACCTTCTATTTCCAGATAATCCTGATCCAAAGACTAAGTATGTCACTGTTAGACCTTCTGGATCCAATAAGTATGATGAATTTATAATATATCAAGTCTTAAATGAAAAATCATTACCAGGAACTAATAAATGTTTCATAAATGATTTAAGTAGATTCAACAATAATAATGATCAAACATCAATCACAATAGCTTTAATAGCTTCCATTAAACCAACTCCACTATCAAATGTTATCATTTCATTTCCTGAACAATCATATGATCAATTAAAGCAATTCAATGGTTCTGATCTTTTAAAAGTATTGAAGGAAAATTTCAAATTTAATTTGATTCATGAGGGTGATAAGTTAGCTGGTGAAGTTCTCTTATCTGAACCAATATCTCAAGGTTTATTAACTGATAAGACTACTATTACTTTGGTGAAGGATAAAAAATTAGATTCTGCAAATTTTATTGTTAATCAATCTGAAGATGAACAAACAACTAGTGATGACCTCTATAATACTGCTTTTTCATTAGACTTCTCCTCCTACATCTCAAGTAGCAACAAAGATAATGTTATAACGTTGAATGTTGAACCATTGAATCAAAGAATTCCAAATAATCTTATTGAAGATGATATTGAATATATCGCGTATGTAAAGACTACTCAGTTACAAAAGATTGGTATATTCAGTGGTGACTGTGCGGATTTAATCTTTAATCAAAAGAATGATGACCAAATTAATGGTACTGCTAATGTTGAACATAAAATTGTTACAAAGACTGTCAAGCTACTGGCAATTATTGAACCAACTTCGTTCAAGGACAATACTATTTATTTATCACCCATATTCTTAATCAATAATAAATTTCCAAAGAATATCAAAATAAAAAAGCATCTCAACAATTCTAATGGTATCTTATTACCTTCTTCTTCATTTATCAATTCAATTCCAAGTGCTAGATCTGTTAAAATATCATTTCTTTCTTCACCAATTTCATTATCTAGACAATATGATGAAATGATAATCAAAAATTTGAAATCATACTTTTCTTCAAAATATAAAATTTTATCAACTGGAGATTTGATTCCAATTCTATTAGATACATTAGTGGCAAGGTCTATTACAAAGGATTCAACCAATCCTTCATTAATATTTCCTATTGGTACTCCAAATGTTATCGTATGGGTTAAGGTTGTTGAGATTAATAATACCCAAGACAAAAATCAATACTTAATTGATCCAAATCTAATTGAAATGACACAAGCTGGCATTATTCAAGAGCTTCCACCTTCATCAATCAATGTTGACTCTATGAGTTATTTAGGCTTAAAGACTCCATTCGATTATATAAATGTCAAAGGCTTTGAGAAAGCTAAGCGAATTTCCAAAATTATTGAAGCAGCAACCATAAATAAAGGTTTGAAGAGTACTATACTCCTTACTTCAATGAGCAGGAGTGTCGGTAAATGTTTTATTATTCATAATCTTGCATGTTACTTAGGCTTAAATTTGATTACTATAAATGGTTATGAAATCTTAGATCAGAGTGGTGAATTAAAGACAATTGGTATTCTAAAAGGTAGATTAGATAGGATTGTCGATGAATGTCCAAGTATTATCATTCTTATTAAGCAAATCGAAGCATTGAATTTCAAGAATGATCAGAATGAGCAAACAAAGAAGGGTCCAATGGCTTCTGAATTGATCAAGCTGATTAATGAATATACCGCTAAAGGTGCAATATTTGCTGCTTCTTCAAATAATCCTGATAGTCTACCTATTGAGGTCAGGTCATGCTTTAGATTTGAAATAGATATATCTGTACCATCTGAAGACGAAAGAAAGTCCATATTTGAATATTTGTTAAATCAGTCAAGACATCGATTCAGACTGAGGAATGATATTTCATTTCAATCTCTGTCGTTGCAAAGTGCTGGTTTAACTCCTCGTGATTTGATTTCGATCGTTAACAACGCCCAGAACTTAGCATTTGAAAGATTGGAAGAGTTATCAGAGGAGCTAAACATCCATATGACTGAATTATTAAACAATAACCCCATCCAGTTGATACCTGATGATTTTGAGAAGTCAATCAATGATGCAAGAAATAGATTCAGTGATTCAATTGGAGCCCCAAGAATTCCAAATGTGACTTGGGAAGACATTGGTGGTTTAGATGTTGTCAAAGATGAGATTTTAGATACTATTGATATGCCGTTAAAGTATCCAGAACTTTTCAGTAATGGTGTCAAGAAGAGAAGCGGTATTCTATTTTATGGTCCACCTGGTACTGGTAAAACACTATTAGCCAAAGCAATCGCAACTAATTTTTCATTAAACTTCTTTAGTGTTAAAGGACCTGAATTATTGAATATGTATATTGGTGAATCTGAAGCTAATGTACGCAAGGTTTTCCAAAGAGCTAGAGATGCCAAACCATGTGTTGTGTTCTTTGATGAATTGGATTCTTTAGCACCAAAAAGAGGCAACCAAGGCGATTCTGGTGGTGTTATGGATAGAATTGTTTCTCAGCTGTTAGCTGAGCTAGACGGTATGAGTGGAGGTGATAGTGGAGACGGAGTTTTCGTTGTTGGCGCTACAAATAGACCTGATTTACTAGATGAGGCATTATTACGTCCTGGTAGATTCGATAAAATGCTTTACTTAGGTGTTTCTGATACTCATCAAAAGCAACTAAATATACTACAAGCATTAACAAGAAAGTTTAAATTAGACTCGAATATCGAATTATTAAAAATTGCAGATAGTTGCCCATTCCATTTTACTGGTGCTGATTTCTATGCCCTATGCTCTGATGCCATGCTGAATGCCATGACCAGAATTGCATCAGAAGTTGATAAAAAGGTTTTGGACTATAATAAGGATAAAGAAGATACTGTAACAGTTAGATGGTGGTTCGACAATGTTGCTACTGATGCTGATACCGATGTTATTGTTCAGCAAGCTGACTTTGAAAAATCTAAGAGAGAATTAACTCCAAGTGTTTCAGCTGAAGAATTGGAACATTATCAACGAATTAAAGAAAACTTTGAAGGTGGTAAAAGTACTAGATATGAAACTCAGGAGAACAGTGATGCTGATGATCATCAAGATGATAAACTTGCAGCTATTTTAAATGGTAAAGATGTCAATGTAACAATTGTCAATGATGTTTAATTATTGAGGTTGCTCTTTCGTCAATAATACAACTTAAGCATCACATTAACAATGATATTAATTTTATTGTAGATATTTTCGCAGTATGAAGTTTCAGCTTTATTCATTACTTTATGGATATAGCTTTTTCATCAAAGATTCTAGCTTTTCCAATTCATTCGAGATATCTGACCCATATTTCAGCTGAGAACCATTATTAGAAGGCAATAATCCTATTGAAAGAGAGTTATTGGAAAGAGAGAATTGCAGTTCTGGAGATTGTAGTAAGGTTTGCTAGATTTCTTTGATGTCATTTTTTTTAATCTTTGGGACATCGTTGCGTTTGACCTTCTTCATATCTTCTGCACAAATGCATGGATTATTACTTTTGAAACATAAGGGCAAGGGCTTTCACCACTACATTTGTTCTTTTTGGCACGACACCTGTCACATGGCTTAGCATTCTTGGTCCTTTTTATTTGATAACGTGCCACTGCTAGTTATATTATTCTAAGTAGATATTATCAGCACTACTACGATATAGTAATAAAACTTGATAGTTGATAAGTATATATTACAACTCTACAGCTAGTGGAAAATTATCTATGATGGATAATCGCTATTGTTAGAGTCGATATTCAAATCCGAATTGGTTAGGTAAAAGTTTGAAAATGAAAACAGATTTTGGAATAAAGCAGCATTTTGATCATCCGAACCAAATTCATTGACTAAACCAAATAGTTTGCTAAGTTCCATTTCATCAAGTTTCAATTCATTCTGTTTCAGAGATGAATTTGGATTATTGGTAGCAGATCTTACTTCATCCATGATATCTGATTTCATATTTGAATATCCCTTCGGTGTTTCAACATCCAAAATCTTTTCATATAACTTTAATTCTTGATCTAGAATAGAATGATCAATTTTATCTGAATTAGTAGCATTGAAGATCAATATTAATATTCTAAGAAAATATTTGAACATGAATAAAAATGTATTGTAAATCTGCTTACTTTCGCCATATGTGGCAAACGAAGATGTGTACTTGTCAAAATAAAGATCTAATGAGTCTTTCACTAAAAGAATATTCTCTTTGGTTCCAAAGCATACTGGATTATCAATGATCACAGTAAACAATGTAAAGAATGGTGAGAAAACAAAAAAAGATGAGTGATTGAAGAATTGTGCCTTATTTAGATCAAGATATTTACCTAATAACAACAACCTCTTAGCAGAGTTGACACAAGAATTCATAAGTTCCATTTGTAAAGGTGTATATACGGAGGTAACTTCATCAGTGGGATATAAATTTAACAACGATCTATCGAATGCCATCCTATTGATTAGCATGCTATGTAAATAATATACTGCATGTATCAATACAACACAGTTACTATTAGGACGTCCCTCAAGCTTACCAAAATCAATCATACCTGGACGTATTGCAATGGGCATACTATCTGCAATTGATTCTAATTCTTTGTTTAATAATTGAACAGAATCAAAAAGTTGTTGTCGAGTCTTAGATGCAATCGCTGTCGAGCAAAAGATCTCTGTATAAGATTTTGCTGTAAATGCCGATATACGTGAATAATAAAAGAACACAAGTAAGTCAAGATATTCAAATCGCTTATTAACAGACTTAGTGAAACTTTTCTGGAACTCGGTTGGATTTAATGGGTCAATATTAACATCAAGTAGAGCACTAGCAACCTCAGGAGTGACTTTCTTGCCCACGATCATTTCAATTATTTCATATTCGCTTAATCCTGAAACGTCACGATCACTAATTAAAGGTGGTTTACCAGACCTTAAACAACATTCATGATCAATTATAAAGCAACCCCACCATAATTTAGATCTTTTTATTCTTTCTTCGATTCGTAAACCAATGTATGTTTCTTTTCTGTGCAACCCCATTTCTTGGGCATATCTAATAGCAACACTTATGGGGATATATGATATGTGTGGAGTGATTGTAGTTTCACAATAACTAATATATAATAAAATAGCTTCAAGTGTTTTTATACCTTCGCTAATCATGCAAATTCTATGATAGTAATACGTAGCATTATCTGAATGAACTTTTTCTAAATTTCTTGAAAAGTTTAACAAATCATTATTACAGTTATCCTTTTTTAGCTCATTTT
>JAJMFI010000083.1:0-41712 GCA_030574595.1 Ruyongia chambardii
AAAAGTAAAATAAAAATAAATAAAAAATTAAAAAAAAAAAAAAATTAAAAAGAAAATTAAACTGCGCTCACAATCAAAATATTCATAAGTCAACAAAGCTCTTCCTAATCATTATAAAGTTCATCTAAACTATAAGGAATCTTATAACATTTTCATTTGGCATCCATCATTAATAGCTAGCTCTCCTTCTAACTGCCTCTTTCATCTGTTTGTTCTCTCTTTCTTTGCCATCTAATATTTGCAAGCCTGGTGCTATAGCTTCTATTTGCTCTATAACAGTTATCTAAATAATTATCTAAAAAAGCTGAATTAAAATTTTAAAGTTAGATTAGATTAAAGTTGAAATTAAATCAAATTAAATTAATTCAAATTGAAGTGATAATATAAAATAAATAGGTTCATAGAGCATGAAGAATAAGAATAATAACCAAATATCTTCCTCTAATGAAACCACAAACATTAATGGAAATTCTATAACCAATAATACAAATTATGATGCTACTGATTCTAATTCAATGGATTCAAAATTAGATAATTATTGGAATTTAGATTTTCATACAACTGATTTTTCATTTATTAATGTACCAGATGAAACATTTAACTTCTTGAATAGTCCTCTACCCTCCAATGATATGAATAATAATACTATAAGTAATAATGGTAGTAACAATATGAATAATAATAATGTTGATAATGGGAATAATAATGGTAATGAAAATAATAATAACAATAATAATAATAACAATATTGATAACAATAGTAATACACATAATAACAATATTGTATCAAAGTCAAATAATCCAATGTTTGAATCTCATTTGAAAGAAAATTCAACTATTGAAGATAGATCTAATGAAAATTTGAATAATATTTCAAATGATATCAATAATAATACCAATAATAAGACACAAACAATGAATAATGATGTTAATACTCCTTCTACCAATATTAATACTATTAATATCAATAATAATAATAGTAATAATAATAAAAATAATAACAAAAACACTAACATCATTAAAAACAATAATAACAACGCTGACAACGATAACAATAATACCAATAATAACACTGGTAAACCTGGATCAGATCAACAAAATTTCTTATTAAATCATTATCAAAATCTATTGAATCAAAGTAAAGTACCAATGAAACAGGCATTTAGTCCAGTAAGTTATCTATCACCAAATGAACAAACTCAAAGTTCAAATCAAACTCCAAATCAAAATTCAAATACAAATAATAACTCTCCAATTCATAATCAAAATCCAAATCCAAATTCAAATCCTCAATCCCAAACACAAACTCAATCTCAAACCCAAACTCAACAACAACTAAGGCCTTCCCCTTCAACTACAGGTAGTTCATCAAACATTCAATCCTTATTTGATCCTTCAAAACCAACTATAAATCCATGTGATCATTGTAGAAGAAGACAAATTAAATGTATTACAAATCAAAATAGTTCAAATTGTATTCAATGTGAAGCTAAAGGTTTAAAATGTACTCAAACTGAAAGTCCCTCAAATCCAGTTTTGAAGAGAAATATGGGTGTTGTACAAGAAATTGAATTTAATAATAATAAAAGAATGAAAATGAGTAATAATAGACATTTTAGTCAAGATTCAAATAATACAATTACTACTACTAATACTACTAATACCAATAATAATAATAATAATAATAATACAAATCCAACCAATCAACAAATTGGTACTATAAATACAAATATTAACAATAACAATAATAATAATAATACTAATAACAATAATACAATGATCAATGGTCATATTAGAAAACATACTCAACCTTTACAATACCCAAGATCTTCATTCTTTGTTGGTACAACATCAATGTTTGATACTGCTCTATTGGATCGAATTAAATTAGATAAAATTGATCAAGTTCAACTATCACAAACAATATCTTTGAGAAAAGTATCAAATGAAGTTCAATTTATCTTAAGAGATGATTATACTGATGAATTGGCTCTAAATGCTGATAGGCATGTAGATGCTGTTGAAAGTTTAGTAGCACCTCATGGTCAAGCTTTGGTAAACACCTATTTTAGAGTTATTCATCCATCTTTCCCAATATTACATAGAAAAGTCTTTTTAGAGAAATATGCAAGATCATATAGAGAATTTTCTGCTCCACTTTTAGCAACTGTTTATTCATTAGCTATTAGATGGTGGGATCAAGATCCAAAATTATCAATGCATCCAAAACCTGATGTGGAAACTTTAAATGCAATTGCTTTGAAAAGTTTTATGGAAGTCACTGAAAGACCAAGATTAAGTGCTGTTCAAGCTGGTTTATTGTTATTACATTGTAGATCTGAAAATCCAAATAATTGGATTCTTTGTCAACAAGTTGTTTCATTAGCAGAGGAATTAGGTCTTGGATTAGACTGTCAAAATTGGAAACTACCCAAATGGGAAAGAGGATTAAGAAGAAGATTAGCATGGGCTGTTTGGATTCAAGAAAAATGGACTGCTCTAAATGAATCAAGAGTATCACATTTTACAATTGGTAGAAATTGGTTGGTTAGAAATTTAACAAATGAAGATTTTCCAGATTTACCATTAAAGCAAAGAAATCAAGAGGAAATGGATTATAGAGATATGGTTAATGATATTGAAAATGGGAAATATCTTTTCAAAGAAATGATTGAATTAAGTTTAATATTGGGTCAAATAATGGAATCATTTTATACCTATCAAGCGATTCAAAGTATTACAAGAATTGATCATGTTTTAAAATTAGCTAAACCTTTACAATTAAAATTAAGACAATGGTATCATTCATTACCAGCTGGTTTACAAATGAATTCATATAGAAATGAAAAATTATGTTCAAATGGTTATCTTCATCTATCATATTTTGCTGCTGAAATTACATTACATCGTAAGATTATATTAAGTTTAACCTCGGAAGTTCCATCAGAATTAGTTAAAGTTTGTAGAGCTGCTGCTACTACAAGATTAACTGCTGTTATTGATTTTGTTAAATGTTTAAAGAAGGAACATGTCTATGCATTTTGGCATTCCTCTACAACAAATAATTTTGCCATTGTTGGTACTTTTGCTGCTATTCTTTATGTTACTTCTGATAATCCACAAGAAGCACAGATGTATAAAGAACATATCATGACTTATAGAGGTTTACTAACAAGATTAGGTCCTCACTTTAAGCATGCTGCTAATGCTTTGAATAATATTGATATGTTATTGAATCATATCCCATTTTTATTAAAGGATGGTAATGGTAATATAACTAATACCAATAATACTATAGGAATGGGTATGAATATCTCTCAAAATCAAAATCAAATTCAAAATCAGCAACAGCTAACACCAGCCCAACAAGCTATAAACTTACAACAACAACAGCAACAACAACAACAACAACAGCAGCAGAAGCAGCAACCATCATCATCTGGATCATTGCATGGTCAAATACCAATAAACACAAGTGGATTAAGTCCAATGTCAACAATGTCGCAATCACCAAATACAGCATTATCACCATTTTTACAACAGCAGATTGGAGTTAATAATCAATCGCAGAAAACTGCTAGTCCATCCATGAATGTTACTTCGCAACCATCACTACAACCACAGCAAAGAGGCAAGAAAGGATCCGTTGGAAATAATAATAATAATAATAACAACAATAATAATAATAATGCTAATAATAAGAACAGTAATAATAATAACAATAATAATAATAATAATAACAATAATATGATGATTGGCTCTAGTTCTGCTCATAATAGTCCATTGGGAAGCATTCATAGTCCAATAGAAGCAAGAAATTTAGGTATGAATAATGCTACCATAAATGGTAATGCTATAGGTAACCATAACAACAATAACTCTAATAGAAGTTCAACAGTTAATAGCCCAGTTGATCATATGACAAATGCAAATGCTAATAATGTATCCAACACTCCAAAGAGTAATAAGAAATGAGGAAAGAGATACAAAGGTACAGATATTTATTAATGAAATTTTTTTTTTCAGGTGAATGATATTTAATGAACTAATGAACAACTCGTTTCACATTCTTTTTTTTAATGCAAGCATATATGTACGTATATATATATATATATATTAAGTATATTTATAGGATATTTGTTCTATTACTGCTAGTTTCAAAATTTCGAAATTTTCAATCTTGAGTTATAAGAATCTTTGTAATTTTGTAGTTTTTGCAATTTCTTGTAAATCACCTGGACTTTCAACTAAAATTTTATGTTTAACATCTAATCTATATTTTAATAATTCTGCTTCCTTTTCATCTTCAGTTTGTGGTAAATATTCTTTATTATCTGAATCTTCAATAATTGATTGATCACTCGGTTTTACTTCAATATTGTTTATTTGATTTATCTTATCAATGGTTGTATTATTATCAGGAGTTTGATTTGTTGGAACATCTTCAAATATTAGACTATTCAAGAATTCTAAATCCTTATCAAGTTTTAGATCATCATTTTTAGATAGTGTTGATGAACTATTGATAATATTGTTTGAATTTCCACTGATAATTTTGTTATTTTTCAATTCTTTTGGAGATAAATATCTTATTTGATATAATTGATTTATAATTATATTATCATCATTATCAAAATCTTTAGTTTCAATCTTTCTCTTTAAATATCTTGATAAATTCTTATTAACAAAATTTAACTGTTTTCTAAAATCAATTTGATTATTTAATTTTTTATTCTGTAATTGATTTGTATAGTCATTTATAAGGTGATCACCAGCTTCTAATCTTGCTTGATATACTTTTTCCATTTTATTATATTCTTTCTTAATAGCAGATAATTCAATACAGACACTTGATAGTATCAAACCCAAAATTATTGGATATATATATTCTTTATCAATCTTAAATTTGAATGTAGCTCTATTTGGAACATTTCTTAAAGCGGAACTACTTTTGTATCTTACAAATCTTGATATGGATGATTTAAATATCTGATTAGTAAACATATCTTGATATAAATAGTGCTTAGTATCTATCTCCCCTTACTACTTACTTTTCATTAGTAGCAGCAGCTAAAATGTTCATTATAAAATTTCAACAAATTTACGGTTGGCAGAATTTGTCTATTTACAACGTGTCAATAACATTATATGCTTTTTTTTTTTTTTTTTTTTTTTTGTAAAGAAATAAACGCTAACTATTCACAAGCACTTCAACAGGTTAAATAAACAGTGTGACAGTTAACGATTAGATCTGAAACTCAAAAAAGGATAAGCAAGGAACAGATCGAAAACATTATTCATAATTGATCTCAATCAGTGGTAAGAGATTAGTAATCGAATTGTTAGAAGAAAGTTTCCAAATTTATTTATATACCACTGTTTTCAAATTTCAGAGAATTACTATTACATAGTACTTGTACTATAGGTACTTATAATATTTGAACTTATAAATGAAATAGAACGCTTAAACAAGAATTAATCGAACCATTCAATACCAATTAGTGATCATTATTGATAAACTAAGGACAAATAATCTAAAACGATATAATGGCAAGAGGAGGTATTCCACCTGTCACTAAACTATTATTAACACTGTTAGTGGGGTGTTCATTATTAACATTTGTATTAAAATATTCTACTTATTTACATTTAATAATCACAGATGTTCATGATGAGGATCATGCTCATTTAATAAATGAAAATGTTGATAATAGTAATGGTAATGTAAATAATGAGGTTGATTTGCCCAATCTTCATGAATTATATGTTCCATTAATTGCATTAGTACCAAAAAGTTTTAATGATGAAGATAAATTAATATATAAGCCTTGGGTTTTAATAACTACATCATTTATTGAAGATGGAATTTTGAGCTTCATAATAACATTCGGAATAATATTATATACAGGTAGATATATTGAAACATTATGGGGATCAAGAGAATTTTTGAAGTATATTTCTATTGATGTAATATTAACTAATCTATTGACCTATATATATTATCATTCACTGAACAACAACAATAATAATAACGACAATAACATTAATGACAACAACAGTAATAACAATAATAATAATAATAATAATGATAATTCAATGTCTGTACCAATAACAGGATCAATACCCATAATAATGGCATTAATTATTGCAATTAAACAAAGAATACCAAAACATTTTCTATTATTCTTTAATGGACTTATTAGAATAAGAATTTCATTAATACCATTTATTATTATTAGTATTAATTTAATATTGGATAATTTTCAATATAATTTAAACTATACTAATAATATTAATTGTTATAATTCAATATTAGCAAGTTTAAGTTTTTCAATTAGTTGGATTTATTTAAGATATTTTAAAGAAGGTGGATCTGGTAGACAATTGACTCTATTACCTATATCAACTAATAATACATATAGTATGGGTAAGGAAAATTCATTCATGAATTCCAATTCAAATTTAGATATAGATTCAAATATGAAATTAAGTTCAGATAATAATATTAATAATTCCAACATATCAGGAATGACAATAGATACATCATCTGTATCCAAAACTGATCCAACTAATGAACCTAATCAAATAACAACATCAGCAGCAACAAGTACTGCACCAACATCATCAACAACAGCATCATCAACAATAACAACAATAACATCACAATCATTATCAAGAACAATTGAATCATCAACAATAAAGTCAAGATTATCTGGAGATAGAACTAGTCAATTTCAATTATCTTCATTTTTCCCATATCCATTATCAAAATTAATTGAAATAATAAGTGATTTAATATTCAATATATTTTGTGATTATATAAAATTATTAAATAGAAAAGATTTTATTGATGATCCTGATGAATTTGATAATTTAACAGATAGATATGATTATGATAATAATAACAATTACAATAATTACAATAATTATTATGATAATATAAGAAATGGTCAAGGACAATCTAGATTAATATCATCATCATCATTAGCTGGTGTTAATGGTAATATCAGTACTTTTTCATTAAAGGGTTCTATATTAAAGAATTTATTCAAGAGTAATAAGAATAATTATATTGGAGGAATTGACAATAGCATTGATAGTAGTAATAATAATATTAATAATTTAGATAGAAGAAGAAAACTCGCACTAATGCAATTAGATTCTAAATTAGGCGATAAGATTGATAATAATGTTTAAAAATAGATGATAAATTATATATGTTTTAAAGAATTAAGAGGTATTAATCTTTAAAGAGTAGAAAGATAAAATGATCAATTGATAACCAAATAGGTAATTTATATCCGCAGCATTTATAAATTTAAATTCCGAACCCAATTACTAAGCAATTACTAATAACACTACCAGCCACAGTTTTTACAATTTTGGTTATTTTTAAAATTCCATTTTTGAACACAATTTTACTAAACGAGTAAAAAAGTAAAAGACAAAATTAAACGTTTAGTATTTTTTATACGAGGAATAGTTTGACTCTGTTCCTTTTTTTTTTTTATTTATTTCTCCGATGACTATAGTAATAGTAATACTAGTAGTAATAATAGTCATAGTAATAGTAATACTTATGTTAGCAATAGTAATAATAATAGAATAGTAATTGTAATAGTAATTGTTAGTAAGTACTACTATGATCAACAATTAATCAGAGTGATATTACTATTACTAATAAATTACATAGATATAAGTATAAATTTATAAGCACATGTCATACTCATATCCTTAGAGAAGATAGAAAAGAGAACATTCTCGTTCCTTAAATCAATCAACTCCGTTAAACATTTAACTGACATGTGCACTAAGAATTTAGCAAATTACAGCCTGTTCCCAGGGCAACGCGTCTCTTGTATAGTGAATACCCTCTATATGTTATATAGTTTATACACTTATAGTGTATACATTGACCTATATATATCTATATATCTATACACATGTATAAGTATTAATACTAATTTTATACTTATTCTTTTTTTCCAATATTTGTTTTAATTGTTGGTAAATTTTGCAAAAATTTCGATTTTTATTTATTTTGTGCTCATGTGAAAATTTCTTCCAAATTAGTAGATCCACCAAAAAAAAATATATAAAGATGAAAAAATTTTCCACAATTTGTCCTCGCCTCTCTCTTTCTGTTTTTTTTTTGTTTTAACATTAATCAGATATTAATATCTAATTTAAAGCACATATAGACAAAATGGTTCAATCATCTGTTTTAGGTTTCCCAAGAATTGGTGCCCAAAGAGAATTAAAAAAGACTACTGAAGCTTACTGGCAAGGTAAGGTCTCAGTTGAAGATTTATTCAAAGTTGGTAAAGAAATTAGAGCTAATAATTGGAAATTACAACAAGCCGCTGGTGTTGATATTATTGCTTCAAATGATTTCTCATTTTATGATCAAGTCTTAGATTTATCTTTATTATTCAACGTTATTCCAGATAGATATACTAAATATGAATTACAACCAATTGATGTCTTGTTTGCCATGGGTAGAGGTTTACAAAAAAAGGCTACTGAAACTGAAAAGGCTATTGATGTTACTGCTTTAGAAATGGTTAAATGGTTTGATTCAAACTATCATTATGTTAGACCAACTTTCTCTCATTCTACTGAATTCAAATTAAATGGTCAAAAACCAGTTGATGAATATTTAGAAGCTAAAGAATTAGGTATTGAAACTAGACCTGTATTAGTTGGTCCGGTCTCTTTCTTAACTTTAGGTAAAGCTGATAAGGATTCCTTAGATTTAGATCCAATCTCATTATTAGAAAAGATCTTACCAGTTTATACTGAAATCTTAAAGAAATTAGCTGCTGCTGGTGCCAAGACTGTTCAAATTGATGAACCTGTCTTAGTCTTAGATTTAGAATCAAAGACTCAAGATGCTTTCAAAGTTGTATATGAATATTTTTCAAAACAAGAAGGTTTACCAGAAATTACTTTAGCTTCATATTTTGGTACTGTTGTTCCAAATATTGAAGCCATTAAAGGTTTACCAGTTAAGGCTATTCATGTTGATTTAGTTAGAAACCCTGAACAATTAGATGCTGTTGTTGAAATCTTAACTCCAGAACAAACTTTATCTGCCGGTGTTATTGATGGTAGAAATATTTGGAAAGCTGATTTCGCTAAGGCCTCTGAAATTGTTGAAAAGGCTATTGCTAAATTAGGTGCTGAAAGAGTTATTGTTGCCACTTCATCTTCTCTATTACATACTCCAGTTGATTTAAACAATGAAACTAAATTAGAATCTGAAGTTAAGGATTTCTTCTCATTTGCCACCCAAAAATTAGATGAAGTTGTTGTTGTTGCTAAGAATGTCTCTGGTGATGCTGAAGCTGTTAAGGAAGCCTTAGCTGCCAATGCTACCTCTGTCTCTGCTCGTGCTTCATCATCAATTACTAACGATCCAGCTGTTAAGGAAAGAGTTTCACAAATTAATGCTGCTTTAGGTAGTAGAGCTTCAAAATTCACTGATAGAATTGTTGAACAAAATGAAAAGTATAAATTACCATTATTCCCAACTACTACCATTGGTTCATTCCCTCAAACTAAGGATATTAGAATTAATAGAAACAAATTTGCTAAGGGTACCATTTCAAAGGAAGAATATGAAAAGTTTATTGAATCTGAAATTGAAAAAGTTGTTAGATTCCAAGAAGAAATTGATTTAGATGTCTTAGTCCATGGTGAACCAGAAAGAAATGATATGGTTCAATACTTTGGTGAACAATTAAAGGGTTTTGCCTTCACCACCAATGGTTGGGTTCAATCTTATGGTTCAAGATATGTTAGACCACCAATTATTGTTGGTGATGTTTCAAGACCAGCTCCAATGTCTGTTAAGGAATCAGTCTATGCTCAATCTATTACCACTAAACCAATGAAGGGTATGTTAACTGGTCCAGTTACCATTTTAAGATGGTCTTTCCCAAGAGTTGATGCTTCTCAAAAGACCCAAGCTTTCCAATTAGGTTTAGCCTTAAGAGATGAAGTCAATGATTTAGAAGCTGCTGGTATTACAGTTATTCAAGTCGATGAACCAGCTATTAGAGAAGGTTTACCATTAAGAGCCGGTGCTGAAAGAACTGATTATTATGAATGGGCTGCTGAATCATTTAGAATTGCCACTTCTGGTGTTGCTAATTCTACTCAAATTCATTCTCATTTCTGTTACTCAGATTTAGATCCAAACCATATTAAGGCCTTAGATGCTGATGTTGTTTCAATTGAATTTTCAAAGAAGGATGATCCAAACTATATCCGTGAATTTTCAGATTATCCAAACCATTGTGGTTTAGGTTTATTTGATATTCATTCACCAAGAGTTCCAACTAAGGAAGAATTCATTGAAAAGATTGAAGCTATCTTAAAGGATTACCCAGTTGAAAAGTTCTGGGTTAACCCAGATTGTGGTTTAAAGACCAGAGGTTGGGAAGAAACTAGAGCTTCATTAACCAATATGGTTGATGCTGCTAAGTTTTACCGTGAAAAATATTCTAAAAAGGATTAAATTACGGTTTGTATTTAATAATATTTAATAATTTATTAATAGTGTTATTTATGTTGTAACACTATTAAAAAAATTATTATTTGTAAGGTTCATTATTCAACATTAATGAACTATTTTTTATGTTTTTATGATTTTATGATTTTATGAAAGTAATTAAAGAATAATATGTTTAATTTATTATTCTTTAATTGTTTTTTATTTCTGTCTTAAAGTTTTTTGTTTCAATTGTTTTTATTGGTTTAATTACTATTGCATATAGGGGGATTTCAACATCGGTTTTAATAAATATAATAAGTTATTTTAATTTTATCTATCGTAGTTAAATAGTATAATTGTTAATCTTTACTAATGTATTATGAATGAAGCTTAACAATTTTAATAATTTTTAGTATTAATAACATTTTTCGTTCTGGTAATGTTATCTGCCAAAACATCTTTTTTACTTGGTTCTTTTCCCAACAAAATTAAATTAAGAAGGGAAAAAAAAAAAAAAAAAGGGCAAACATACACAGACAAACTCAAGGGCAAATTTACAAACAAATTGAACATCAAGATCATCCAAAACTAATAGAACTACTTGTTTTAATATTCTGAAGATTCAATTGATATATATCTCTCTATATCATTTATTAATACTCAGATCTACCATTCTTTAGAACAAGTTTCAAAAACATATTTATAATTTACAATATATAAAAAAGAGAATCACATAAAAGAGATTAATTGAATATTACACAAGAATTATAGAGAACATGGATAAGAGATCGAAAATTGATAAATTTCATGATTTGACTAATGCTCCAATATCAGTTGCTGAAACAATTTTAGCTAGAAATAATTGGGAAGTAGAACAGAGTGTAAATGATTACTTTACCAATGAAAGTCAACAAAGTCATGCTAATAATTCAAGTTCAAGTTCGAGATCAAATTCAATTGCTAAACCTACATCATATACTAGTAAACCTGTCAAGAGACCAACACCTAAAGGTGGCTTTAAATCATTTCAACAACTGATTAATGGCAATGGTGGCTCTGATGATGAAGATGATAAACAAAATCTTTATACAGGTGGAGGTAGAGGTTCAGGATTAGAAGTTGAAAATCCAGACTCTGGAGATCTAGTTAGAGATCTATTACAAAAGGCTGAACGTGGTGAAGGTCATCCAGAAAGAAGAGGCCAAGAAGATGATGAAGAACAAGAAAAGCCAAATTATTTTGATGGTAATGGTTATAGACTAGGTGCTGATGTTAATGCTCCATCAGTTATATCAACTGCAAATAGTTCAAATAGTTATCAAAAGCCAAAGAAGGCATTAAGAAAGATTACATTTTGGAAAGATGGATTTCAAGTAGGTGATGAAGGTAAACTTTATAGATATGATGATGAAGCTAATTCATATTTTTTAAAGGAGCTAAATCAAGGAAGAGCACCTCTATCTCTTCTAGATGTTGAAATGGGGCAAGATGTTGATGTTACTGTTGAGAAGAGATTAGATGAAGAATATAAAGCACCAAAAAGAAAATTGGAAGGTTTCCAAGGTAAAGGTACAAGATTAGGCTCACCTGTAAGTACAAATCCAGATGAAGGTAATATCAATAGTTCCAATCTAGATAACAAAGTTGAAGAAGCTGCTACTGTACAGGAATCTCAAGTCAAAGAAGTAGAATCTTCATCTAATGAACCAGAGGGAGATGCCAGTGTTCAAATCAGACTAGCCAATGGTAGTAGAATTATTCATAAATTTCAATCTAGTAACCCAGTCTCCAGCATTTATGAATTTATTAATTCAAAAGATGAACAATCAAGAGGAAGATCATATGTACTAAATTATGCTTATCCAGTAAAACCAGTAGATCAACAACAGTCCATCAAAGAAGCAGGTCTAATCAATGCCGTTGTAGTACAGAGATGGTCTTAGTATATAATTATAATCAATATAAATGTATAAATGGTAAATCAATTTGTAAATAACCATTTTACCAGCGTACCGCCATACCACCACGCTTAAAGTCCGTTCGAACCCTGACTGGTGCAACAATTCTCTTACAGAAAAAAAAAAAACATTCGAATGACCTTTCCACAGGTTAAATAAACATCAAATAAAATTTAAAATTTAAAACAGTTACTACTATAAATCAATTCAGGGGCGTTAGTTTTAAGGGCATATAGTGTTTTCATTATTGTTAGTACCTGTATCTATTGCTATCTATCAATCAATCTCACTGTAACTGCCTTATATCTTTCTGGTCCTCTTACACGTTCCAGTGGTCGCTTCTATTTCTACCTATTTCTCATTTGTTTGTTCATATATATATACATTATTGAAGCCTTGATTAGGCCTTTAGAGAACTTATAGATCCTAGAAACATAATACTAATTATCTTTTGATATCAATAAATCTATCATCAATAAATCATATTAATAACACTAATTTATAATTCACATCCTGCTATAAAACCTATACAACTATTCCATTATTGATTCTCCCATTGTTAACATTCTCATGTCAAAGGAAATTTAAATATCTCATACAGCTATAACAACAACAATAATATTAGTAATAACAAGACCTACTTCTTATATACTTATAACCCATCATTACATACAATGCCATCTCCTCAACTGTCTCAAAATGACGAGATTATAACTGAGGTGCCCGAATTCTTGGAATTATCAAAGGACATACTACCCACTAATGGTCTTGACATGGAGAATTTGATTAGTGTTTGGGCTGGTTTAATTAAATGTTCAAAATTTGTTAAAAATGGTAGAAGGCTAGAGAATATTAGTTGGAGAATAGTGAATAGAAACATTATGAACACTACCTCAACAAATTCTGATAATGCTCCAGCTGATTCAAGTCTAAATCAACCTCCAATTCAAAAAATAAAAAATAGATTAAATGATGGTGATTTCAACTCTTTAATATCGATAGTCTCATCTGAACAGACTGATTACTATCAACGACACATTAAAGAGCAACAGAATCAACAATACCAACCACAACAGAATCAATTACATTTTAACTTAAATAGTACACATCAAAGACAGTTATCCATAAATAAGAGAAAAGCAATAAGGAATAATTCAACAGAAAGACCACAGATTACAAGAAAATCATCATCTTCAAAATCTTTAAAAAAATTAACTAAGAGAAATGGTGATGAATCTAGTAATAATGACTTGACAAGCTTAGTTCTGGATGCTTCAAAAATCGATGATACTGATTTATTTGATCAGCCGAATCCAAAATATGCATTTGGAATTTATGATTTACCAAATAATGATATCATGAATCCGACAGGAAATAACAATAGTAATAACAATTATTCAACTTCAACAATAACTAATAATAATGAAACTTATATACCTAATGACAAAAAGAGCTCAATTAATCTCATAAACAATACAAGCTCCAGTAATAATAATCAATTACTGATGAGATCTGATACTTCAACTTCAATTGTTCGTGGGTTTTCTCCAAATACTGTGTCTGTCTCACAAACTAACCTGCATAACCAAGATAATGATCTCAATACTCAATATCGACACCAGAAACAGCAACAACAGTATCATACTAATAATGATAAAATATCTCATCCTACACGACAAACTCAAAATCAAATCCAGCAACAACAGAGCTTACAGCAACATACAAATAAGACACCAAGTTTATTCTCCAGTACAAACAATCTGAGGTCAAAATCAAACACAGATGACAGACCTACAACTGATATGAATTCTAATACATCTATAACTTCGAAGTCATCCTCCGATAGTATCTCACCGAAGACTGCTTTTTCAAACCAAAAGCTTAGACCTTCACAATTACGGTCTTCATCATCGAATGCTTCGATTTCAGGAAAGTCTTCAAGAGTTGTATCACCTCCTTCATTATTTACACAACCTGCACAACAGTATCAACACATAAAGACTAAAAGCTTGTTTGGAAATAACAGCGATGCTATTGCGAATAAAAAAGCTTTATCAACTAAGAACAATAGCACTAATAGTAACGAGAGCAGCAGTAGCAACAACAAGAACAACAACAATAAACATAACAATAATAATGATAGTAATAATAACATAAAATCGAGTCTATTTGATCAAGTCGGTATTACTATGGATAATGGAAATAAATCAAATCAACCATTAAACTCCAATCTTAATCCAAATTCGAAGAGAAATAATTTAGCGAATAAGCAGGATTTGGCAGCTAAAGGACATCAAGCTCAAGGTAAACAAACACCAGCAACACCAGAGATACAAGAGATTACCACAAAGAAAGGTAATATGTTTTTCATTGAAGCTTCTCCATCACCAACTGATTCAAATACTAGAAATATTGATAATATTACATCTGGTACTTTTTTTATCAATGATAATAAGAACTCTACTTCCAATAAGGTTGAGAATAACGATAAGAACCAAAATGAAACTACAACCACTAATCCGACTTCTACTTCAACCACCAATAATAATAGATCATTATTTGGAGGCAAACAACAGCCAATTTCAAGGGAGCTGTTATTTTCCTCTGATGATGATTTGAGTGATGAATCTTATTGGTCATCTGTTAGTGACTCTGAAGGTTCGGATGAAGATGAGGATCGTCATGTTACCTCTCAGGAATGGCAAAATACTATTTTTAAGAGAGATGATCAAGTTCATAAACCTCAGGTGAAAAGGTCCCTATTATCTGGCTTGTTTTTAAATGAGATGCAAAATGAGGCTACTACTAAACAACATATTACGAATTCTTTACCATCAAACAATAATATAACCGGTCTCAGAAAGAATAGTGGTAGATCAACCCCTGTTTCTGCAGCTATATCATCTTTAGCTCCAATTCATCAAGGTGTGACAGTGACTCAAATTTCAAGTGAAATTCCAAATATTGTAGTTAAACATAAACTTAAGCCTAAGGAATCAGGTTCAAATAGTAGTCTTAATGGCGCATCCAATACTGGTATTAATGATATTGTCAATGAACCTTCTGGTATTGAGTTATCATCTACAGTCAATCAAAAAGCTCATATCAGCACTACAACTGTTACTGCAGTTGGTGTTGTCTCCGAGCCTCATAGATCTGAAGAACAATTGAATGAAAGTAATCTGAAGGAAAGATTAAACAGTTATACCGAGCCATCATCATTCAGTAATATAATTACTAAGTCAACTCTTAATTTATCTAATTACTTTTCAAGTCACAGAAAGAACAGTTTCAGTAGTATTGCAAGTGATAGAACCAGGGGAAGGTATAAACATGAATCGAATGCACCACCCACTGCTGCAACATTACTACCAACTGCCTTGTCTACTCATATGTTTTTACCAAATGCTCATCAAAGGGCTAAATCAAGATTGGCTGCTGTTATGGAAAATGAAAGTGGTGTTTCAACTCCAAATGAATGCTCAAGAAAAAACAGCGCTATTGAAGATGATAATGACGAAGCAATAATGAACGATGATGAAGCTGAAGATGATATGTCCGATGATAAACAAAATGACCAATTTGAGTTTACTAAAGTCAGAAATAAATCTATAATTGCTTCAACAACCGCTAAAGCAGAAGGAAAGATAGGCGCAGTTCAGGAGAAGAAACTGAATTCTCTTACCGATACTCCTCCAATTAATACTCCAAGAAAGAGCATTGTTGATGTTGAAGCAGAAAAGTCAAACTCAAATTATAATATTTCGAGAAAATTATCACCAAAGACAACTAGAAGACAAATGCTAGCCACTGAATTATCAACTTCATTAAGAAAGAGTATACTATGGGAGCGAAAATCAGGATTTTACAGTCATAATAGCAACAATAATTCGCGGGTTACTATGACACCTGATAAGTCCAATGACACCAAAGCCAACAACAGTGATAAAGTTGCTGACAGTGATGGCCTAAAGAAAACTGATGATAGTAGTGCTCATAACAATACACATAGACCTCCTAATGTCTCAAAGCTACTTTTAGAGTCTAATGGGGAGAATTCATGGGATATGAATGATTCCGATTTTTACCATAGAGGTTGGTAAATTTTTTTAATAATATACTTTATACTATTTTGGTAATAGTAATTATAGACCAGAAACAACTAGGGAAAGATTTTGTTTAATATACATATATATATATATTACTTCTAATTTATTTTAAAATAGTTCATAAACCGATCTGCTGATATCCTGTAATCCAGTTACAAACCTATAATATAATTATCATATTAAAGCGTTTTATTATATTTATCATCTTCCTTGATGATATTCACATGGCTTAATATAGCGTCAGGTCTCCAGTAACTTCATCCAATATAATTTTTGGAGCAGGTCCCAGACCTAGAACAGTAGCACTACCACTTGGTATTTGTGTTCTACCAGCGTCATGTACAACATAAGCATTGATATTTAATGAAATAGCTCGGGCATATAAAAGATCCATTTCTTCTTTTGAAGTACATTTTAGTGTAATCTTGGCTTGACCTGACCGTTCCCAGCGTTGTAGTAGTTCTGGATTAGATTGCAACATTAGTTTATAGCAACCAATGGCAGCATGGGCTGATTGAGCAGCTGATTTACCTTTAGTCATCTTAAGATCACTTCTAATACAAAGTGCCATTTTTACTTCACCTGGTATATCATTCAAAGGTGTAGAATCGACAAGGTATATTTCTTCTTCTTCTGAAGAATATTCTTCGTCATCACCGTCCTCTTCTTGAGATGTATATTCTGGAGGAGTGTTTGAAGCAGATACTGTATTTGGAGACGAAGAGGAAGATGAAGAAGACGTTGATGAATTATTAGGCTTCTTCACTGTTTTTTTTGAGTGAGAAGGAGAGTATGGAATAACATTATGGCCTATAAGGACACCAGCTACCAATGAAATTACGCAGTATGATATCACTTGAAGGTTTAATTGCATCTTAGTTCAATCAGTATACAAAAAACTACTGAAACATTGGTATAAATGGTACGTAATTTTTTTTGCTATATTTTTTTTTTGTTTTTACAAATCTGGAATGAGGCCTAACACATATAGTAGTACAACTACCACTTTTACGTTACTATTTGCTACTGCTTGGTGCCATTAAAAGGATCTATAGGAGAATGTCTTATACGCTTATTAGTCATGTGATTATATATGTATTATACAGTAAGTATATTAAAATTGAAGCATAGTTCGATCAGAATTTCAATTAATGATATCTCATGGATAAATTAAGATTAAGATATAATATTAAAAAGTTATCAAACTTATTGTTTTTGCTCCTTAACCCAAGATCTGGCTTTACTCAAACCTTCTTGCGTTGAATCATTAACAGTGTTCAAACCAGATTTTGTTTGTTTAATGGCATCATCGGCACTACTCCAAAACTTCGAATTTGCTTGCTTTGCAGTATCCAAGGTCCATTTCTTCATGTTATCAGAGCTTTCATTTAGTCTTTCCTGAGCCTGAGAAAGATGTGATTTTGCTTGACTTTCTAATTCTGAGCTCTTATTTGAGCCCCAAGAATACCAATGCTTAGAATTCTTTTTCACTTCTTCCTGAGCCCTCTTAACTGCCTCCTTTGAATCATAATAGTAATCTTGTGCACCTTGAGCTGTGTTTTCATACTTTCTATTAAACCAAAGGGTCCATTGATCTTGCTTCTCTTGAGCCTCTGACAAATGTCTCTTAGCTTCCTCATATTGATCATTAGCAAACTGAGCAGCTGATTCACCCCAGCCTTCGAGTGCCTTCTTGGTATTTAAAGCTATTTTTTCTTCGTCATTGACATTGATACGATTACCTCTTAGCCAATCATAGAATCCCAAGCCACCTGATTTCTTATACAAATCTCCAGTAAAGAAGTCATTTGCATCGTTGGGGTCTGTCTTAGAGTTTAAAGCTTTAGCAGCTTGACGCTTCCAATCATCCAATCTAACCTTTGCCGTATTTAGGTTAGCCTTAGCAGATTCCAATTGTTTAGCAGCATCATCATGTAATTTATCCTTCACTTCATCTTGATACCAGCTAAACCATGACCTCTTAGTTTCATTAAACTTCTTCTGAGTGTCATTTACTGCTTTTTGAGCATCGTCATACGCTGCTTGAATTGACTGTTGAGTATTCTTATTTTTTCCCCAACTGAAGAATGAACCTGAGCCTGACGAATTAGAATCATTAATAGTATCATAGTAGTCATGTGAGTTTTGAGATGCTGATTCACCCCAACCTTCTAAGGATTTGAAAGTGTTTTTAGCAACCTTCAAGTCCTCCTCCTTATTGGAAGAAGAAGAGAACCATGATGAACCTTTATTACTGACATCATCCTTCAAATCAGATGCTTTCTGTTCAACACTATTTTTGGTTCCAATAATATTATCTTTAGCAGAAGCCAAACCACCAACAACACTGTTTTTGGCGTTGACTATACCTTGACTGGTGGAATCTTTAGCATCAACAACGCTATCTTTCACATTGTCGCCCCAGATCTTTAAACGAGAAGGATCATCTTTGTGAGATTGTTTATACAGAGCATCACTGTTTTCCTTTGCCACTTTTGCAGACTCACTTAATGAAGTAGATGCTTGATTCAACTTGTCACTAGTCCAATTAGCCACTTTTGCTTTATTATCTTGTAATTCAGAGAAACGTTGATCTAATTCTTTTCCAGTTGATTTTTGTAAATCATTGATCTTGGCTTTGGCATCAGAAGAAGCTTGATCAACCTTTTTACCAATTTTCTCACCATACCCAGTGACTGGATCGATATATTCTTCGTTTGATGAGAATAATGAAGCTCTTCTTTGAGTAATTCTTGACTTTTCAAGACGTTTGTCATATATATAGTAACTTGCACCTAAAATGGCTGCACCTCCTATAATATATTTGCTAATCACAGGCATTGTAATAGTTTTATATTGTTATATTTGTGGTTTAGTTGTAATTGATTTAGTTAGAAAGTGATTTGTAGTATTCTAATATAATGTAATGGTTATATATTAGTCGAATGTATATACGATTATATGATAAACCTAAATATTAGAATTCTAGGGATATTTATAAGTTTGAGTTGGTCACCAGGAATTACACAATGAAACCTATTTACCGTAGAAATCTCTAGAAAACAGATATATTTTAACTCCTATAGCAAGAAATCAATATTATTGGTTGAAAAGTTTGGAGACAATAACCATGTTTGCTATTTTGCTAAAATAAGAATTATTATGTAATAAATGACCTAACCACAACTAGTTACCACATGTTGATCAGACCTAGTGACTTTTTTATTCTGAGCAATTGAGCAGAATGACACTTGTGACATTGATTGACGTTCAAGATCCATTGAATCATTATTGTGTCTATAAACTTGATGGCAATTAATCAGTTACTACTAGCATGTTATATGAGACTAATTCCTATTTCCGAGGTCACTGTTCAATCACGTGATCAAATACAGAACCGGAATTAAAGCTAAACCCAGTTCAAAGTTTTTGAAACATTACTAGCTATTACTACTGATGATTAGGTCTTTGAAGATACAGAGTTGAAGCAAAATAGTTTTATAACATGAGTGAAGTAAAAACTGTCGGTATGAACTTACCAGTAGTAATGGCTGACAAGTCTCAACGTTATAAGGAAAGAAGAAGGGGCCAGATGGTCAGATTCTTTGCTGCTACTTTCACAGCTTTAGTATTTGCCAGAATAACTAATAGAGGAGTTCAATCAAGAAGATTTATTCCTGGTATGTTTAATGGTAATAATGTGTATCCACCTTTTTCATTTCAAAGGGACGCTATCATTGCTGTAGTACATGCTTCATGTCTTGCTATCTCTATATCAGCCATGGCTATTACAGGTCTTTCTTGGACTTGTGATATTTCATCTCCAAAAGAATTCAGTTTTAAGTTTAAAAGATTACTTGGTGGTGATAAGATCGAAAAGGAGATCAGTGAAACTCCATTGGATGAGGAAAGTGCAAATGTGCAAGATACCATAAATGCATTTTTAAGGGGTGAAATAGTGATAGGTGACGAAGATGACGTTCCTGTTCCTGAAAAAGAAACTAAGAAGTAATGGGTTATCCTTCACATCAAAGCATGCATCCTTTTTACGAACTAATAATGAAACCAATACTTGTATATAATTTATCAACCGATAGAAATAGATTTTCGATTATTATTCATGTACTCTCAACCATATTTCAAGTATTAGTATTGAAGTAGTTAACGACTTTCGATTTCTGAAAAAAAAAAAAAAAAAGCAGAACAAAGTTGCAACGTTTTGCGGTAGTTTATTAGTATTTGTGTTATTATATCTACTTGCTTCCTTGAACTGTTGTAAATAATCCCTACTAAGATGAGCTCATTTACAAAGTCAGCTGAAGAGGTTGTCAACAGCTTTCAATCGGATCCCCATCATGGGTTATCCAATTCTGTTGTTAAAGCCAGACTAGAAGAGCACGGTTATAATTCATTACCAGCTGAAAAGCCAACCTCTATTTGGAAGTTAATTCTAAACCAATTCCAAGATCAATTAACCATTATTCTAGTGATTTCTGCAGGTATATCATTTGCTCTATCTGTAAGTGATGAAGGATGGGAAAATCTAACATGGTCAAGTCTGATTGATCCAATTGTTATATTGACCATTCTTATATTAAATGCTGTGGTTGGTGTTCAACAAGAAAGCTCAGCTGAAGCTGCTATTACTGCTCTGAATGAGTACTCTTCATCTGATGTTAAAGTATTGAGAGATGGTAATCTAATTCATGTTAAACAGGAATATTTAGTTCCAGGTGATATAATTGATTTATCAATTGGTGATATTGTTCCTGCTGATGCTAGAGTTATCAAGATTTATTCCCAGACTTTTAAAATTGATCAGTCAATTTTAACTGGTGAGAGTGAATCAGTCTCTAAGCAAACTGAACCAATCGATATAATTGATGCGGTAAAACAAGAACAATTAAATATAGTATTCTCTGGTACCACTGTTGTTACTGGTCATGCCAAAGCTATAGTTATTTTAACCGGTGAGCTTACTGCTATTGGTGACATATATAATGATATCTCAACTCAAATTTCCCAACCAACACCATTGAAAGAAAAATTAGATGATTTTGGTGATTTATTGGCTAAATTTATTACCATAATTTGTATTGCTGTATGGGTTATTAACTATAAGAACTTTAATGATCCGATTCATGGCAGTTATATCAAAGGTGCCATTTACTACTTCAAAATTGCCATCGCTTTAGCTGTTGCTGCCATTCCAGAAGGTTTATCTGTAGTGATTACTACATGTTTAGCTTTAGGTACTAAGAAAATGGCTAAGAAGAACGCTATTGTTAGAAGTTTATCGAGTGTTGAGACTTTAGGTTCAACTAATGTCATTTGCTCTGATAAAACAGGAACTTTAACTACTAATCAAATGGTCGTCAACAACTTGGTTTTCTTTAAAAGTGATTCTGAATTAACAAGCTTATCATTCTCTGGTACTTCCTTTGAACCAATTGGTAAAGTTGAAGATGAAAATAATCATATTATTAACCTACCAGATATCAAATATCCAATTTTGCATAAAGTTTCACAGATTAGTGTCATTTGTAATGATTCAAACATTGTACAAACCAAAAGTACAGAAACTCATGGATATGGGTTCAAAAATGTGGGTGAGCCAACTGAAGCTGCTTTAAAGATTATGGTTGAGAAATTTTCCATCGATGCTCATCAATATTCATCATCAATTACACCTGTCTCTGATCTATACATCAAACAATATCCAAGAATAGCCACTTTCGAATTTACAAGAGATAGAAAGAGTATGTCTGTTTTAATTCAAGCAACCAATGGTTCTACTAATGAACTATTGGTGAAAGGTTCACCAGAAAGTATAATTGAAAGATCAAAACAATTCCTGAGACAATCAGGTGGTTCTTCATTAGGCGTTGATTCATTGACTAATGCTCATCGCGAACTATTACTCAATAATGTAGAGTCTTTATCAGCTGAAGGATATCGTATTATTGCACTGGCATATAAAGAAGACGTTGATTTAGATTTAGCTTCCAAAGCTGATAACAGTGCCGATTATGAACAATTAGAACAAGATTTAACATTCGTTGGATTCGTTTCAATTATTGATCCTCCACGTCCTGAAGTTTCAAATGCCATCAGAGAATGTCGTGACGCTGGTATCGATGTTATTGTTATTACAGGTGATAGTCCAACTACTGCTGAAAACATTGCTAGACAAATTGGTATCTTTGATGACGTATTAGAGGAAGATATCAAGTCCTTAATATTAACTGGTAAAGAATTTTCTGCATTATTAGAAAATGATAGAAGAGAAGCTGTTAAGACTGTTAGATTATTTGCAAGGGTTGAACCAAGTCATAAATCATTACTCGTTGATTACTTACAGAAGTCAGGAAAAGTTGTTGCTATGACTGGGGATGGTGTCAATGATGCACCAGCTTTGAAGAAAGCTGATATTGGTATCTCCATGGGATCGGGTACGGATGTTGCCAGACTAGCATCTGATTTAGTTTTACAAGATGATAACTTCTCTACTATTGTTGCTGCTGTAAAGGAAGGTAGACTAATCTACAACAATACGAGACAATTCATCCGTTATTTAATCTCTTCAAATATCGGTGAAGTTGTTTCAATTTTTCTAACAGCTGCCTTAGGATTGCCTGAAGCTTTAATTCCAGTTCAATTATTATGGGTTAATCTAGTCACTGATGGTTTACCAGCTTCTGCTCTAGGATTCAATCCACCAGATTTGAAGATAATGTCCAAATCACCAAGATCAAGGGATGAACCATTGGTTAGTGGATGGTTGCTATTCAGATATATAATTGTAGGCTCATATGTTGGTATTGCCACTGTTTTTGGTTACGTTTGGTATTTTATGTATTATGAAGAAGGACCACAAATTGCATTTAATCAATTATCAAGATTCCATCACTGTTCTTCTGAATTTCCTGAAATTGGATGTGAAATGTTCCAAAACTTACATACCACTAAAGCATCCACTATATCTCTATCAATTCTAGTTATTATCGAAATGTTTAATGCTGCCAATAACCTTTCAGAATCTGATAGTTTGCTAACCTTCCCAATTTGGAAGAATATTTATTTGATTGCTGCAATCATTCTTTCGATTGTTTTGCATCTTGGTATACTATATATTCCATGGTTTTCAGTTTTGTTTAATATTACCTCATTAAACAAAGATGAATGGATCGCTATAATTGTCATTTCGTTCCCGGTTATTATTATTGATGAACTATTCAAACTCTGGGAAAGATTATTCCACTTAAAGCCGGCATTCATTAACAAAGACCTAAAGAAGGAACTATAGATTACTTAACAGTCTTAATTCATACCTCAAATATAAAGCCAGAACCTGCAAGAGATAATTTATAGATAGTGTTCAAATGCGTATATTAAACAATATGTTTTTCTAATAAGTGCGCTGTACTAGTAACAAACAGTAAGTATTAAAGAATAGAAAAAAAAACACATGACTTATGAAGTCTCTTAAATGCGAACCAACGATAAAAGGGATAACCAAAACACTAATATATTTGACCAATTAAAGCATAGGAACATGTCACAGACTCAGGTTCACTATGATACACTTGTTGTTGGATGCGGCTGCTTTGGATTAGCAACTGCCTTGAAATTGTCCAGAGAGGGCAAGAAGGTTCTAGCTATTGATATGTATCCAATTCCTTCACCAAGAGCTGCATCTACTGATCTTAATAAGATCATGAGAACTGAATATTCAGATCCGTTCTATACAAAACTGTCATTGGAAGCTCTTAATCAATACTATAACGATCCATTGTTTAAGAATATATATTTTGAAGTTGGTAGAATTATGATTTCACCATCATCTAAGGAGAATCAACATCGAACAAAAAGTGAGAATCAAGGTTATGAAAATTTAAAAGAATTGGGTGCATATCCTAAGGGTTTAAGAACCCTGAGTTCTGGTAAAGAGTTAAAAGAGGTGATTCCTGCGTTTAAAGATAATAAGTTTGGTGAGATTCATGGTAGATTCAACCCAATATCTGGGTATATTCACAGTGAAAATTCATTAATTAATGTTTATAGGGAATGTTTGAGAAATGGAGTAGAGTTTAAATTTGGAGATGAAGGTAATGCTGTTAAAATATTAAATGAAGATTCGATATTAGTTAAATCAAATGCTATTTATACTGCTGATAAGATTATAATTGCTATGGGTGCTAGTACTGGATATTTAGTCGATTTAGGTACTCAGGTAAGAGCACTAGGGTTATTTGTAACACACATACAATTAACCGATGATGAATATCTGAAATATAAGGATATTCCAGTGTTCTTCAGTGCAGAATATGGATATTTCTTCCCACCAGATTCAAACAAGAAACATTTAAAGCTATGTTTAACATATTCTGATACCTTCAACCTTATCGATGACCCCCACAACAAGAATCAAAATAAGATTTCATTACCAAGATATAAAGATAATAATCCACGTGATACTTTCCCAAAAGGAGGTGAACAGTATGCTAAAAGATTATTAGATTTAACTTTGCCAGAGCTAAAAGATCATGAGCTTATAAATTCTAAAATTTGCTGGATTAGTGATTCGTTTGATGGAAATTTTGTTATCGACAAAGTTCCATATTTGAATAATATATATGTTGCCACTGGTGACTCAGGTCATGCTATGAAATTTATTCCAAATATTGGGAAATATATTGGTCAAAGACTTTATGGTGGTTTAAATGATGAGATGAAACAGAGATTTAGTTGGAAAAGTGACGTTAAATGGCCAACTCAATTCAAGAGCAGAATAAAGAGAGTTCAAAGAGATGTCAAAGAAATTGACTGGTTCAACGAAAACGAAACATCTAAATCTAAATCTAGATCTAAACTATAGATATATAAATTAAATAGAAATACAAGCTTTATAAGTATTATCAGTTAAAGTAAGTAAGTAAGTAGTGGTAGTATATAAACTTACCACAGAAGTGATCACGTGACTAAAAGGGTTTTCAAAAAAATTTTAATAGATATTTTTTTTTGTTAATGAGATGAGTGAAAATACTTATATATAACAATTAAATAACTAATTAATATTTCCACAACCAAAAGAATACAACTATCGGGTAATCATGATTAGAAGACAAGCTCGTGAGAGAAGAGAGTTTTTATATCGTAAAGCTATTGAATTACAAGAATCACAACAGCATCAAAAGAGACAAGTATTGAAACAGGCATTAGCATCAGGAAAAGCCTTACCCAAAGAGATTGGAGATGATAAAAAATTACAAAAAGATTATTTATATGATGAAAGTATTCAAGAATCTATAGATGATGAATATAGTGCTTTAAGTGGAATTCAAGAACCAAAGATAATAGTTACAACCTCAAGAAATCCATCCAGTAGGTTATCTCAGTTTGCTAAGGAAATTAAATTATTCTTTCCAAATTCTATTAGATTAAATAGAGGTAATTATATCATGCCAAATTTAGTAAATGCTTGTCAAACAAGTGGTACTACTGATCTAGTAATTGTTCATGAACATAGAGGTGTTCCAACATCATTAACAATATCACATTTCCCACATGGTCCAACAGCATTTTTCACATTACACAACGTTGTATTAAGACATGATATCTTAAATTCAGGTAATCAAAGTGAAGCATATCCTCATTTAATATTTGAAAATTTTAATACAAAATTGGGAGAAAGAGTTGTAACAATTTTAAAACATCTTTTCCCACCTGGAGTTAAGAAGGATAGTTCTAGAGTAATTACATTTAAAAATGATGGTGATTTTATATCTGTTAGACAACATGTTTATGTAAAGACCAGAGAAGGTGTTGAAATTGCAGAAGTTGGACCAAGATTTGAAATGAGATTATATGAATTAAGATTAGGAACAATTGAGAATAAGGATGCTGATGTTGAATGGCAATTAAGAAGATTTGTAAGAACTGCTAATAGAAAGGATTATCTATAAAAAAAATTTGATATATTTTCAGCTATAAAATGCATGATAGATAATTTTAAGGTTTGTTATAAGCTACAGAATTGTTCATTAAAGTTTTGTAATATAATTCGAAAATATAAATATATTCAATTTATTTCTCTTAGTTTGACCATAATAATAACATACTTAAATTAAAAAAATATTAAAAAGAGATGAAAAAGTTTGACAACCACTGCATAATAAACATTTAATCATATAAAATAAGGAACAAGTTTTAAAATAAAATAAAGGTTAAAGGTAGAAGTAAAAGTAAAAGTAAAAGTAAAGTAAAATAGAGACTTAATATGATATGTTAAACACAGAGAAATATCTTGATATCTTGTTTTTAACTTCATAGTATTTGGTTTATAATAAAGTATTTTTAATAATACCAAAAAAATAAAAATAAAGAGTAGTTTTAAATAGTATAAATAATAAGTAGAAGGATTTGAAAGATAAAGATAAAGAATAAAATTGAAAAAAGAACAAAACAAATGACAACAGTAACAACAGTAACAAAATTTAACAAAATTTAACAAAATAGACAATAATAATGATATTAATAGTAAGTATATATCAATATCTGCATCAATATCAATAAGAATAAGAATATTGAATTAGTAATAATAATAATAATAATAATAATAATAATAATAATAATAATGATAATAAAATAAACAGTAACAACGACAATAAAACAACAAAAAAAACACCATAATACTAATTTTTCTTCTTTCAACAAGTACTTAAGATGAAAAAAAAGTACTAGAAACATAAAAGTGATATATTAATTTTACATAGCAGAAGCAATTTCACCAGTATTTCTTCTTAATGTATCACCAATTGAACTTATAACCAAACTTTCATCATCTCTTTCATCATCTGTATATAGAGTATCATCAATACTTGAATAACGTCTAGCATTTAATGGAGAAGCAATTGAAGATTGATTTGAGTTTGTTCTATTTAATCTAATAGAGCTATTTGCACGTGAACTTCCTCTGGTATTATTATTATTATTATTGTTATGATTATTAGTAACTGAATTTCTTGAATTCTTTCTTGATAAATTATATTCAGATTCTGAATCACTTGAATTTGGAGATTCTAATTGAAATTTTTTACCATTACCATTACCATTACCATTATTATTATTACCATTATTATTATATTTAGGATTTGTAGTACCATTACTACTTTGTAATTGTTGTGATATATGAGATGGAACTCTATGAATTGAGAATGAAGGGTTTCTTAAGCTTTGATGTCTATGAGGAGTAATTGAATTATTACCAGTGAATTGAGAAGTTGAAATTGAATTTGATCTTGAATTTAAAAAGGATGAAGATAAAGATTGTGATATAGAAGGTCTTCTTGGGTTTGGTTGTTCACTATTAATCATATCAGCATATGAATAAAAACTAATGCGATTATCATCATTATCACCATCCATTTCTTTATCATCAAAACTAATTGGACTTGATAAACCATTATTATTACTGTTACCGTTGTTATTATTATTATTATTATTTGCAATTCCCTCTCTAAAACTTGCTAAAGAATGTGTCTTTGAAGGTAAACGTTCCAAAAGTGGAGATGAAGGAGAAGTTGAAAATGATTTTGTTCTTCCTAAAGCCATATCAAGACCAATAACACTTGAAGGTCTTCTTGAAAAGACCATATTAACCTTATCTAGATCAGTATTTCTATCAGTAAGAACTTTAGCAGTTGCATCAAGACATGGACTAATAAAATTTTCTACTGAATAATGAGAAGGTAAATTAGCAATTGATCTATGATTACAATTATTACTTGGTTTACCACATCTTGGACAATTTGATTGTTGATAGATTGATATTGGATCCTCTACAGATCTTTCAAAGATTAATGAAGAATCAATTGAACCTGGAGAACTTGGTTCCTCTGGGAAATAATTTTCTGTTGGATAAATATTATCATCAATTGTCATTGGATCATTAGGATCAACTTCATCTTGTTGAATATGATTATTAGAATTATTGATATCTTGAGTTGAAGAATTTGTAAAAGAATCAGAGACTTCACCTTCTTTTATGGTTTGTTTCTTATTATTGCTATTATTATTATTATTATTATTTGAACCAAATTTAAATAGATTAAATTGATTAGTTGAGGACATAATTAATGTAGATAAAAAGAAGGAGAAAGAGGATGAAGAATGAAAGATATTAAAACAACTTGGAAAAAATGATGATTATACTGTTTTTTTAAGTCAAAGGTTGATTGATAGATATAGGATTTGAATAAAACAACTTTTGATAAGAATGAAAGGGTGAGAGATAGATTTAGAGAAGTTAAGGTGGAAATTAGATTAAATTAGAGTAAAAGTGAGATAGTTATTAATCAATTAAAGAAGAAGAATCTTTATAAATTTGAATTGAAAGGTAGATTAGTTTATTTGCAAGAGTTTATTTAAGAGGTATTAATTGATAAGAAGAAGAAAGTTGTAATAAACTTTTTGAATTTAGTTGTCTTTGATATAAAGATGAATTAGGAGAAACTGGGAAAGAGGAAAGACAACAATTCATTTTTTATTTGAATAAATTAAAAAAAAAAAACAACCAAAAAACCAAAAAACCAAAACCAAAAAAAAAAAAAGTTGTCCATCAGAAATAGAGAAATGGCATAAAGATATTTCCATATTCGGAAGTGGTACACGCCACAGGTAAATTTACTACTATTTAAATATACGCCAAAATTACAATGGAGTGATTAGTAAGCCGTTGTATATTCTTCAGTTTGAATTTATACATATACATATAATGTATATAATGTATATCTTATATATATATAATGATACATATATATATAACTCTTATAGTAATTGTAATTCCATGCTCTATCTTTAACTCCATTAAAGAATTGTGTTTTAATGATACTTAATTTTGCAGTTACCGTTATCATTTTTTGGCGCAAAACTGGAGGTTTGATCTGAATTAAATTTAATATTTAAATTTAGAGTAAAAAGATTAGATAGCTTGATTTGATTTCTTTACAAGTATATGAATATACATATATATATAATAGTCAAACTCATACGTTACTAGTAACTTATGTACTGATAGTTGTGTTTAATAAGATTGATTAGTATATTAATTGGTCAATTCTTTAATATATCCAATATACTTAACTGTAATATACTACGTAGAAGAATTCTATTTTTGCTTATCTTTTATTTTTGTTTGGCTCTTTAAAATGGAAGAAGCGGTAAAAATTTAAATTACTGTGTAAGTCCCTCTCAACTCGCCACTAGTCTCTTATTCTCACATATATATATAAGAACATGAGACTAGTCCTATCACTTGTATTGCAAGAGTGAGGCTAGTAGAGGGTCTACGGTCTAAATAGTCCCAGACGATAAGAATAATCTAAAAACCAAAAAAGGTTAATATGTCTAAGACGTAGATATGAACAATGATTAGTGGTATACATATTTACTACCCAATTAGGAAGTCTAGATTCTAGTTCTGATCTCTTTTTTTTTTTTTACTATTACCATATTAATATATATATGATATATACATATACTTATATTAACAACATATACATCAATTCATCAATTATATTACACAACATTGGAAAGTTCTTATCATTTAAGGACTTATTTCAACCATGGCGGCTGATGTATCTCATCATATGTTGAATGATGATGATTCAATACCCAATTTATCATCAAATTTATTAAATCCAATTCCTTTGACTCCAGTCATACCAAATTCAAATTTAATTAATTTCTCTATTGATAATAATAATAATAGTGATAGTAATAATGGTAATAGTAATAATATTAATGGTAATGGTAATAATGTTAATAACAACAATAATATTGATAATAATGTCACTAATAACAACAATCATAATAATAATAATAGTAATATAAATCTTCCTGAAAGTCCATCATTTATGGTTACTGATATTCTTTCAAGTTTAGGTGATAAGACTCGTGGAACTGATTATTTAATTTCAAGAGGTAATGATTTAGTTCTATTATTAAAGCAACATCCATATCTTAAGGAAGATTTAGTATTAACTGCTTTTGGTAGTAAATTACAACATTTATTAACTCATAGTACAGTTGAAGTTATTGCTACTGGTTATAGAGTTTGTCGTTATGCAATATCAAATGCTGATTCAATTAAATCATTAATGAATATTAAATTAGATATATTTTTAATAATTTCATTATCAAAATCAAATAATTTAAATGATATTGAAAGAGAGGAGGCATTAAAATTAATTAGAAAAATTATTGAAATTCCAAATGGTGTATTTGAAATTAATTTAGGTATAATTAATTCAATATTATCAATTGCTGAACAAGTTGATGAAAAATTAAGAAAATTATCAATTGAAACTCTTTGTGAAATTTCAATTTTAAATCCAATTATATCAACTCCATCAAATTTAATTCAATTTATTGTTGATGGTCCATATGATTTATCATTAATTTGTTCAATTGTTTATTTAAAACATTTAGATTTACCAAATTCAAGAAAATTTATTAATAAATTTGATATTCAAAAGATAATTTCTCCATTTACTGAATTTCCAATTAGAGGTCATTTAAATATTGAAAAATTACATACAAATGCATTAATAATTTGTAAATTTTTAAAATGTTGGAGTGGTCTATATGCATTTTCAATTAATGATTTTGAACCTTTAAAAGATATATTATCATGTCTAACATATCCATTAGGTAGTATTGTTTCAAAATTATTGGATATAATTCTAGATATCTTGGGAATTCATCAAATGACTCAAAGAAATCCATTATATAATAATAGTGGTACTTCTAATAAGAATAACAATCTTAATAATATTAACAATATCAACAATAATAATACTAATGATATCATTAAAACTGATACAAAGAACAATACCAACACTAATAATATCAATACTAATAATGTAAATACTAATGATAATATTGATACTAATACAAATACTACGAATAATACAAATAACGATACTATTAATGATATAAATAATAATAATACCAGTAGGAAGACTGATGTTAATAATAATATAAATGCTAATTTGAAGACTGATAATGCTAACATGGATATAAATACTACTAATAATATCACAAATACTAAAAATGGTAATAATAACAATAACAGTGATAATAACGGTAATCAAAACTTTAATAACAATAATAATAATACTAATCAAAATTTTACTAACAGATATAATAATACTTCATCATCATCACCACCACAAATTCCACAATTTCCTCAAAAGATAGTTTTAATACCTTCAAAAGTTGAAAATGAAACAAACTTAACAAATCAATTCCATGCCTTATTAGTAACAATATTAATTAATTCAGGAATAACAGGTAAACTATTATATATTGTAAAGGAATCAAAAGATGAAAGTAATCGTATAAAGGCTGGATTTTTATTAACTGAAATCTTCAATTTCACTAATAATTTGGTTCCTGAGAAATTTACTCAAAGGTTTATGGATTGTTTACCAAATTCTACCATTAGAACAGCAACTGATATAATGATAAATAATAGTAATAATAATTATAATAATAATGATGATTCAAAAATTATAATTCAAAGTGATCTTAATGAATATGGTAATATTATCTATACAATTGATAGATTAACAAGAAAATCAAATAGAGGTAGAAATAATTTAGGACTACAAGAAATTAATTTCCATGATAATTTTAATAAGATATCAAAAGATTCATTAACTTCAAAATTAATAAGTATTGATCTTATGGATGATACTCAAATTAAAAAACAAATTCAAGATTCAAAAGTATTAGTTACAAAGACTTTTACCAAATGGAATTGTGAAATAATTTCAGATATGTTTAAAGGTCCATTAAAAAATGAAAAGACTTTGGAAGAGGTTAATAGAACAACAAAGTTTATAAAAAAATTATTATCATTTTATAGACCTTTTAAACATAAATATTCAGGAGTTAAAAAGACAAGACAATCTCAAAGATTTACAAAATTAGGTTGTACCATATTGGAAACACTTATATCAACAAATGAAGGTTTAAAGATATTAAGTGAAAATAAAATTGTGCCTCAAATTGCTGAATGCTTAGCTCAAGTTGATCCATTTAGTGGGTTTTATGCTAAGGAACAAGTCTTTAGTAAAGAAAGATTACAAAATTCTTTAACTGATGGATATTTTAAATTAATTGGTGTATTATCAAATTATCAAGTTGGTATAAAACTTTTGGATAAATGGAAGATATTTAGCATTTTACATCATATCAGTGATGATCCCTCTAAGAGACCTGATATTTTATTATTGTTTATGAATGAAATATCATTGGAGAAGCAGGGACATCCAAGGATTTTATTATCCAAATTCCTTCATTCAGAAAATAAAGCAGTTCAGTTAAATGCAACTAGATTATTAGGAAATTTAATAAATCATGATAGTGTATCAGTTAGTTCATTTGCAGCTGAATCATTGATTGATCAAATTTATCAACAAGATGAAGACGTTGTTTTAAATGTAATTCAAATTCTAAAAGGTTATTGTAATGAACATGAATCACATATTGATCAAATCATAACATTAGGCCCAAGTGTTGAAATTATTAAATCTATCGGGGGTAAACAGGGCCATGAATTGTTATTGATGTTCATTTCAACTGTTGAAGGATTCAATTATTTAAGAAAAACATCAACTTTTGTCGAAGAAGAAATTAACGAATGGATTGTTGGCTCAAAATATTTAAAATATGTTTTAGAAGTGGAAGATTTAATCTCTAATGATAGAAAAATATCATCTTCTGATAATTCAAATTCAAAGAAAAATTTAATGCCATTAAATCTGTTTGGTGAATTGGTTCAAACTGAAGAAGGACTCAATTTACTTTCGCAGATGGGTATATTAACCGAGTTAGAGAATGTCATTCGTTACTATTCAACAAGTATTGATAAGGAGGATAATATTGGATCCATAGACTTCTTGAAGTTAAAAGCATGCCTATGGTCTGTCGGTTTCATTGGAAGTAGTAAATATGGTATTGATTCTTTAGATGCTGATGGAACCATTGAAGATATTGTCAATATTGCCAATAAATGCAAGATTCTTGGTGTTAAAGGTTGTGCATTCTATACCCTAGGATTAATAAGTCAAACGGCTGAAGGGATTGAAATTTTAGATGAACTAGGTTGGATATCCAAATTAAATGTATTTAATAAACCAATAGGTATTGTTCTACCATCATCTATTGAACAATTTATTGGCTTTAAGGAAGATTCAGAGTATATTTCAACATTAATTCCTCAAGATATATCATCAAGATCATTGAATAAAATGTTATCGGGTACTGATGCCTCAACAGATACAATTAGTTCTGTCATGGTACCTACCAATAATCCAGATGTACCAAATGGATTACCGATTACACCTCATATGGATGATTGGTTTGATCCAGAGGATAAAACAATGACTATAGTATTGGATTCAGAGTTAGAAAATGATCCAATTGTTAAAAAGATTCTCAAGCTCATTGGAAATTTAACAAGTCATATGTATCTCAATACATCTACTAAAGAATTAACTACATTATCAAAAAATCACCCAGAATATTTTGAAATGCCATTGATCTTTTATAAAATATTACAAATGTTTGAGAAATATAGATATAGGTTTACCATTAGAAAATTTGTGATTGAATTATTTACAAGTAATGGAAAATTGTTAGATGCCATTATAAAGAGGGATAGAAGGCGGATAAGAGGATCAAAGTTTATAGGAACAGTATAACATGGGAAGTTGGATGTACATAAAATAGAATAATTAATGAATATAATGAAATTCACGAAAGTTAATGCAAATAAATAAATAGTATTATATGGTCGTAATCTTTAATGCTGATGTTTATGATTTCTTCGATGGAGGTACCTTTCTCTTTCTAGTAGATTTTTTTGATTCTTTGGTCTCAGTTCTATAGTTTGAGAATAAAATTTCTAATTCATTTGAATGTTCTAGTTCTTGTTCATCTATAAAGTTTATAATTTCGATTTTTTCATTGAATCTATCTTTTCTTAAATGATATGTCAATTTGTTTTTTTCCCATTCAAGAAAAGTTATACCTTGTACCAGGCAATCACATAAATCATCACTTTTTTGAAGGCGATCATTAAGAAAGGATTGTGAAATGTCTCGAGGTTCGGTAATTTCTGACTTGAAGGAACTCTTCATTGACTTAAATAGTTCATCATCTAATATAAAGGGCACATGTAACTTACGTTTTAATTTTGATGTCGTTTTCCCATTGTTAGTTCTGCTAAGTTCTCTCAACCATTGGTAAGTGATCTCTATCTTTTCATTTTTAGAATCCTTATATGTTCTTGATTTTTTAATTTTTAATCTATCTGGTAACCAAAAATTCAAGACTGATCGAGGACTCATTGATATAAGATTGAATTGAATATTATTCATTGAATCATTTTGTTTTGTAAATAAAACAGTAAATAGACCTGCTTCCAAAATATTTGCCGCAATTGTTGAGTCTAGCACAGCCATACCATTTGATGATCTAAACCTTTGCTCTTCCAACAGAATTGCATCAGGAATATTGAACTTTGAATTCAAAACAATGTCATTTACTACCTTGTATGCTATTTGTGATGATCTAAGAGAGAATGGCAAATCTTTTGGAGCATATTCTGATATATCTAGTTTAATCCATTCTTTAATGATTGGTTTTACATTTCTATTGGGAAGATGTAATCTAACTAGAGCTAAATTCTTTATTCCCATATCAATACTGACAATATCATATGGTTTATCTTCATCTTTGGTAGTTAAAATCGAGCCTTTTGGATTAAATATGACCTTCGTTTTCAAGGATTCGAGCAGCTCTGATTTCTTCAAGCTAAGCTTCAGCCCACTGAAGCTAGCCAATGTCTTAAGGTAGGAACCAACTACCTTATCCATGCTCTATTTCTGTAATACATGGTTGCCAATGCTTACTAGAAACTACAAAGTATATACATAACCAAAAAAAAAAAAAAAAATAAACAAAAGAATTTTAAATCCGAAGACGATGATTAACGGCGATCTAAGACCGAACCTGCTTTTGAGAGTAGAATTCTGACTTTGATTTTGTGTCACTTCTTTCAAACTTATGAATCAAATGGAAAGTGCTGCAAATAGAGATAATGTAGATAAATATGTAGTATTGATTAACAGTAAACCCATGTAAACTATACTTGGCTGGTTCACCGATCAAATTCTTTCCTTAGTCAACTATTTAATAGTGCTTTATTTCTCTTGCTTCTTATATTACTAAGTTGTTTATATTATCAAAACTTAGCTACTTATGCCTGCTAATCAAAAGCTATCTCATATATTAGATTCAATTTTATAGTATCAAGCTATATATCAACTAACACAATAGAAATAAAGAAGATTAACAACTTACAGTAATTCCATAGGAAGTTAAACAATGGGGTTTCTTAGCTTGAGAGAGAAAGATACTGTTGAAGATAAGCATAATTATATCAGCAAGAATTACTATAATGAAGATTTTAGAGCTAAGTCAATAAGATATCCTTCCGCTGGTGAATCTTATGAGAATGCTGCTTTCAATAAGAATTTCAGTATAAATCATATTGATCATTTCAAAGGCAATGACAACAATAAACAAAGCCACGAACAAGAGAGTGCTACAGCACAATCACCTAACAGTAATAAAAGACGTAAATCAAGGCATTCATTCTTCAAGAAATTTTTTCGAAAAGATGAGTATCTCAAGGAAACAACAACTCACATAAAAGTAGTTGAAGAAGTCAGCCTTGAGTTACCGTTAGATCAATCATCTCAGATTGAGACTAACTTATCTGAGATAGAGCAAGATGTAAATGGACTTCCCAAAGAAGAGGTACCGCTGATATTGCAGAAAAAGTCATTGAGGAGGAGATTTTGCTTCAAAAGATCAGAGAGAAACAAACAAGTAGAAGAAACTTCGGGAAATATTACAACTCTTTCAATTAGTGATAGTACATCACATAAAAGCACTTTTAGAGAGAAGTTATTTGGCAAACACAAATCTAAGAGACCAACAGTTTTACTTTCAGCAGAAGAATTACATTCGTCTTCACAGGACTTGTCTTTAGTGTATGACGTTCAAGAGACATTGACCCAAAGGTATTTAGGAAACTCTACAGATGGAATTGATAGATTAATGAAGGATTTGGATGAAATACCTTTCAATTTAACCATCCAAGATGAAACTGATACTTTTCAAAGAAAATTATCCAGGACTATCCAGGCAATAAGTCCCAAGAAGCTTGCAATTAATGAATCAAGCTCCATAAACCTTGAAGTTAATGCATTGGATAATAGCTCAATAATTTACAAATCAGTTCATGATAAGAATAAATGGCAAGAGTATATGGACCTTGATAATCCGTATTCAATAGCTAAGAAGAAGAAAAGTGAAGATACAATGTCAATAACCTCCAGTGATTTCGAATTAGCGGATAAACACAATGTCAAAATTGAAAAGACTTCTAAAATATTTGATAACGACGATAAAGACAATAATGCTGTAGAGAAGAAACGAATCTCAAGATTCCATTCTCTTGCAAGAAACATCTCAATCATAATGAAGATAGAGAGGCGTGTACCTTCATCTGATACTAAACATGGTACTGAAAAGAATCTCATATCAATGTTTGATCCTGTAAAGAGTGAAGATAGCGGAAATCAACAGAATATTAGCACTGAGATACTTAATCCAATGACATCCAATTCTAGCGAGGAGACAGCATTTACTGAAACTACTGATAATCAGAAGATGTATGAGATATGCAATAAATATGCAAAGGATAGAGAATCTGATAAGGATGATTTAGAAATGTCAGGAACGACAAAGTTGAGTTCAGATTATGAAGAATATAATGGTATTAACGACATGATTATTTCGTTCAGCAAGACACAAGCAAGACGACAAGATGATTTTCATTGTTCAGAGGATAAGTATAATGGTCAACTATTTGCATCTAAGGTCTCTGATTCTGATCCAATTCAGTTTCAACAAATTACTACTAATCTTGCAAAGATTAAGAAGCAGAAAATGACCAATGATAATGACAATGACAATGAGCAAAGTACTGAAAGCTCCAAACACGAACAAAACGCTTACGAAGAAAGTATACTGGACAATGAGATATTAGAAAGTAAATCAGATAGTATCTCAATGTTACCATCGATGCATATAGTACCTGAGCATAGATGGGGTCTACAAACAGATGAACTGAATTTTTTGGAATTGAAGAAAGAAATACGAAGGAGTCAAAAGGCATATTTTGATTTTTTGAATGGTAGATCTTAATATTTAACAAAGCTTCAATATTATTGTGTATTGTGCACTATTTGTTATCATTTCAAGGAGAATTATTTATATTAGTAGTTGATAGTAGCGTTAAGTAAGTAAGTAGTATCATGAAAAATAAAGTCGTGCCCGAAACCAATTTTGTATTTTGATCTTTTTTTGGTGGCGAAATTGAACTAGTAGTAGTAAATGCAAATAATTAACAACTCTCTCTTATATTGTAGATTGCAATTAGATATTTATCCAACATTACAAACATAATATATAAGGAATAGGAAGATGTCTGATCCAAGCTCAATTAATGGTATGTGATTTTTAAAAAAGTTTCAAACAAATTATAATAATTGACCCAGAATACTAACTCGAATGAAATAATGAAACAGGTGGTTCTGTAGTAGCTATGGTAGGTAAAGATTGTGTTGCCATTGCCTGTGATTTAAGATTAGGTAACCAATCATTAGGTTTAAGTAATAGGTTCGAAAAGGTTTATAATTATGATCATGTTTATCTAGGTTTAACTGGTTTAGCCTCTGATGCTATAACATTATCAGAAACTTTCAGATATAAGACAAATCTTTATAAACTAAGAGAGGAGAGATCAATCGAACCAGAACCATTTGCAAATTTAGTTTCATCGACACTGTATGAAAAGAGATTTGGTCCATATTTTATTGGTCCTGTTGTAGCAGGATTAAACTCAATAACTAATAAACCATTTATTTGTGGGTTTGATTTAATTGGTTGTATTGATTTTGCTCAAGATTTTATTGTATCTGGTACTGCAACTGATCAATTATATGGTATGTGTGAATCATTATATGAACCAAACTTGGAACCAGAAGATCTATTTGAAACAATATCACAAGCACTATTAAATGCTGCTGATCGTGATGCATTATCAGGTTGGGGTGCAGCAGTTTATATAATTACAAAAGAAAAAGTAATTAAGAGATACTTGAAGTCACGTCAAGATTAAAACTTTCATGAACTCATTCTTTCTCTAATTCTGTATACTTCCCTTCAAAAAATTCAATTTTAGATTCTTGTTTAATAGCTGTGAATTAATACACTGATAAAGTTACGTAAACTATTACATGCTATACATTCGTAGTTGTGAACCATGTAATTTACTCATATCTATTCAACACACATACAAATATTTATATATATATACAAGCAACAAAATACTAGTAAAAAATTACCTATTTACGTTTTTTTAAGTAAGAAACCATCATTATCTATTTCATATTTACAGAATTAGCATGATTTAAAATATTATTAATCTTTCTTTGTGTTTTTATTATAATTCATTATATTCATATCCTTGCTATATACCATTGCATTTATATTCAATTCAACTAATTTCTAGCTGGAACTAACAGGGGTAGGCATAGAGGCTCTCTTAGCCTGCTCTCTCTTCAATAAATGTTTCAAAAATTCATTTTCCTTATCTTCTGCTTCTTTCAATCTTTGCATTTTCAAATCATATTCTTTCTTCTTGATTTGTTTGATTTTGATTTCTTCATTTTGTTGACCCATTCTGGTAGCATGCAAACAGGCAGTTAGAGCCTCTTTTTGATTATTACAGGCACCAAAGACCTTATTCATTAATCCAGAAGCATGACAGTCTTCTAAGGCTTCCACTAAGTCAGCACAGGCTTTTGAAATACAGGACAAATAGTTAGTATATGGACCTAGAGACTGAGAGTATTATAGATTCTGCAATACATACCATCAAATCTTGGAGCATGAACTTGAGGATGCATAGTAATTAATTGTAATTAATTGTAATTAGAAACTGGTTACACATGAGAAAGATGTTATAAATTTGTGGACTGTGATTTGCTAGAAATTTTTAGTAATTTGATATCAAAAAAAAAAAAAAATAAGAAGTAATTATCAACCGGAAGTGGGGCTGACCCCGGAATTCATTTCAAAATTTATTTGAATTTACTTGTAGATTGATAAAGAACTAATAAATGATTCATAAACAATAACGCTATATAGAGTTACTCTGATATTGACAGGCTCAATGTTAGCTGCTACATCTGCGATATCTGAGGATGGAGTTGATCCTTCTGAAAGTGAACAATCTTTGATTAAGAAGAAAAGATCTACTATTGCTTGTGTCAGATGTCGTCGTCGTCATATCAAATGCCCTGGAGGTGAACCCTGCGCCAAATGCATTCAATCTAATGGTGCATGTGAATACGTTGAAGCTGATAAGAAGATTGTTGTTTCCATTAAGTATCTACAAAAACTACATGATGATGTTGCCAAATTGAAAAAGGAGAATTCAAATCTGAAGTTATTGTTAAAGGAGCATTCAAAATCCTCTCCATCCGTCAATAATAATAATGATGGTAATATATCATCCTCTATACTAAGATCTACTAATCGCTTGAATACTTCAAATTCAAATGCTACAGCACCATTTCTCAGCTCTACAAATTCTTCTGGCGTTAATGGTGTAAATAACAAGCATGATCCAAAGTCCTTATCAAAAGTTTTGGGTACAAATCCTGATAGTATAGAATCAGTATTATCAGCTACTTTTAGTTATAATACTGCCTCAAACAATCCAAACTCAAAATCCATACCAATAAAGAATCCAATACAAAACTCAACAAATAATACAGATGATGAAGTAGTAGCTCCATTCGTTGATCAACAACGTAAATTGGTTTACTCAAGAACAGGGGAAAAATTCTATGTTGGTTCCTCTTCAATGACTCTATTTGGTATTCAAGTTCAAAATCTGATCAAAAGTAATAATGATGATGAGAATTCTGTGCAATCTTCAGCAAATCAAAACTCTGATTCTTTGTTAAGTAGTAATCAAACAAATACTGGATCTCAACAAAATTTCTCATCTACCGAAACTGTACTAGAAAAGGAAGGGAATGCTTACAGAATTATGCTCGGTAAAACAAAGGCAAGACCTGGTATTTCTGTTAATTTTACATTACCATCTTACTCATATGCAATGCTACTAGTTGATACTTTTATTCAATATAATGATGGCTGCTTTTATTTTTTTAACGAAGGTATTGTCAAAGAAAATTTAAGAAGAGCTTATGATGGTACAGGTAATAATTCATCAGATTCAATCATTGAAACAATTTGGTTTTGTAAAGTACTACTGATTTTTGCAGTTGGTGAAATGTACTTAGGAACAGCCAACAATATAAACGGTAATAAATCTAATGGCGCTAAACTACCTGGATCAGGTTTCTTTCATCAAGCTTCCGAATTATTCACTGCACTTTTCAGTTCTGGTTCTGTTGATAATTTAGCTCGTGAAGGTGGTGTTGAAGTATTACTATTATATGCATTTTATTTACAAGTTGCTGACTGTACAGTGGCATCATATTTCTATTTTGGATTAGCATTAAGAGCCTCTTTGATTGTTGGTATGCATGTTGATGCTGATAAGGAAAATATTTCAAGATTTGAATTGGAGCATAGAAGAAGATTATGGTGGACTGTTTATATGTTTGAAAGAATGTTAAGTTCTAAAGCTGGTCTACCTTTATCATTATCAGATAATAGTATAGCCACTGAGTTACCCGATGACTTTGATATGTCAAATCCTGCAATTGATTGTGAACATTATATTTTCCCAGAAGCTGAATATATTACAAACTGTATAAAGATCACGCAAATTAATGCTAAGATTTTATCATGTCTGTATCAAAAGCAACCCACAACTAACATATTACCCGTTTTAGCAGAATTAGTGGGTCAATTAACAGACTGGAGAAATAATTTACCAGATTTTTTAAAACCAGATTTTAGAG